>JACXGI010000111.1:83461-109428 GCA_016801175.1 Esox masquinongy
ACACACACACACACACACACACACACACACACACACACACACACACAGACACACACACACACACACAGACACACACACACACAGACACACACAAGGCCACCATTTATTTGATTCTGAGGCAAACCTTGAATGATTCCGCAAGGAAGCCTGTGCTTTTTGTCGCCCGCCCCCTCAATTCTCTGTTAATTGTTTCCTAGGCATGTAAAGCACCACTTTGTTTGGAGCAAATTGGCTTTAGCCTAACAAGCTTAGAGGTAAACCATCAAGCTTCTTGATTTAATCTTTTCTTTTCACATTTGTTGTCGAATATGGCATTGTGTATTTTCCCTCTTTCCTTTTGCCCTGCAGTGTTCCATGTTTCTATAATTTCTTCCCCCTCATAGACAATTATAATAAATAATCTATCGTACTCCCCTCCTGGCTAGAAAAATAACCTCTGATATTGATCGTTACCTACACTTACTCTATGGGGGGGCGGTGGATGGGGCAGCGGGTGGGCGTAGAAAACATGAAGCATCAATTGTCCGTTTCTAAACTGCCTGGGAACATTGGTCGAGAGACTAAGAAGAGCCACGTGTCTTTGAGAGGATGTTAGATTCCACAAAGACTCTTTGTGTGTCTGGAAAGATGATGCAGTACCACAGACAACAGCGGGGAAACAGCCATTGGTAAAGGACCTTTAGTCTGCTTCCCCTGACGAAGCAGAGAACAGAGCACTAGGGAGGATGTAGGCTACAATCCGTCCCTGCATCCATCCCTTCTGACCTCCATTATTCTCTCGATCCCAACATTCATCCATCCACTCAGCGAGGTAACTACAGGAACTCTTGAAGATAAACTCTGCCCGGTGCAAAGCAGATGCTGTGATCTGGCAAAATTTACGCAAGGCCTCGCACACTTCACAGTCACAGTCCGCCTCGCGTTGTATCAGCGCGGTCGCCATGGAGCCAGCAGAACTGGTGGTCAGTTGCCTCAGTATTTGGCCGTTTACTTGTGCATCTCAAGTCACTCCACTATATGTACCTTTAGATAGGCACGCCGCGATGTTCTGAAGAAAAACCACACGGTTAAACCACCAGCTGACACTTCCATCACATCTAAACATACTCATCGTCCTCCCTGTTACCCGAGGCTACACATCCAGACGAGGACCTGAGGGATGGATGGAGGGGAAGGGATGACAGGAGGAGAGGGGCAGATGATAGGGAGAGAAAGGGTAATATTAATGGATGAAGTGGGTGGGTGGGTGGGGGGGGGGTCTATGAGCCGGGGGGAGGTGACTTATGACCTGGGTCTGCCCTCTAGGTGGCGCTGTCGTGGAGAAGGATGTTGGTACGCCAAGAGGCTTTCTCCTGCTTTGATACGTGATTGTGTGCGTGTGTGTGTGTGTGTGTGTGTGTGTGTGTGTGTGTGTGTGAGAGAGAGTGTGTGTAGGGTATTATAAAAGACATCAGTGGGCGCACTGTAGCAGCAGAGATTGATAATGGAACCACTCATACTGCAGGATTCTTTGTGAGGGAAGACACATAAACACACACACACACAAACACAAACACACACACACAGACACAGACACACGAGCACAAATACAAATACAAACATAGAAAACTTTCGCCCCATTTATATAGTAAAATGTGTTTTGTTGTTGTGGGGACCGGAAACCCAGAAAGCCCTAACCCTAACTCTAACTCTCTTTATGGGCAACATCAGGTCCATACATTTACACGTATGCCAGGCTCACACACACGCATGCACATACCTTTACTTTGCTATCTAAATGGGGACATTAAGCTGATTGCCCTTATAAAACCTATTTCTGCTAATCCTAACCCTATCCCTTACCCTAACCATTGCCTAAACCTCAATCAAACTCTAACATTTATGGCAAACTTAACATAACCCAAATGCTAACCCAAAACTTAAAGTGGAAATGCCTAACCCTACTTCTAACATTTAAGGAAAAGTGTCCCTATAAGTCACTTTCTCGTATTTAACTACAGTTTGGAGACCTTTTGGTCCCCTTTATATACAGTAGTTAAGTCCGAAACACACACACTGCAGGATTTCTCTGAGGGCAGATATCAAGATATAAAAGCAATCTGTATTTGTCTCTCTCATTCCTAGTCTTCATTATATAAACCTGTTGTCATTATTTGTTTCTGCATAATTGTCACGTCCTGTCTATGCCCCTAGCCATCTCTGCACTGGGCTGGGGCCATAGTCAGGACAGGACAGAAGGTGGTGCCTCTAGCCACCTCTACCCAGTTTGGTCTCCCCAATTGGAGGCAGGTGTAGATCGTTGCCTCCAATTGGGGAACCTATTTATGTTCAATGTTTGGCATTGAATCATTTTGGTTTTATGTTTGCACATACTACCCAACGTCACTGGTCACTGGTCACTGGTCACTGGTCACTGGTCACTGGTCACTGGTCACTGGTCACTGGTTTTGTTTTGTTTCTTTTTCATTAAAACATGGATTTCTACCACCCTTTCTTCTCTGCGCCTGTGTCCTACCATCACAGCCGTGACAATAATTCTAGCTTTTTTCTCAACAGTAGGATGATATTGCAAGATTGACAGTTTTAGTGCAGTCTAGTCTGGTCTGAAGAAGCAATTATTAACTTTTTGTCCCGTCTGTTATGGTCCGGAACTAATAATTACTCCTAGTCCAGTCTTTTCTGGTCAGGAACTAGTAATTACTTCTAGTCCAGTCTGTTCTGGTCTGGAACTAATAATTACTCACATCTAGTCCAGTCTCTTGTGGTCTGGAACTAGTAATTACTAACTTCTAGTCCAGCCTCTTCTGTTCTGGTCTAGTCCTCTGTACCCACACTAGCCTTTTGTAAGCAACATGTTGCCAAGCCAATGGCCACATAGTCCTAAATGCCACCCTGTTCCTAGTATAGAGCATTGCCCTACACCATCCAGCCCAGGTCAGAAGTAGTGCACTACATGAGAACTAGATAGGGAGCCATTTAGAACATGTGCCTTTGATTTCCTGTTAAACACATCTCTCTGATCCTTTAACTGGCCACCTGTCAGGGCCTCAGCTGGGATGCTGTCCCAGCCTGGGAGTATATGTGTTTGTGTGGGTGTGTGGAGCTGTCATCATTCTGTGCCACATCTCTTCTCTGTACGCCTCTCTTTGTGTTAACAGCACCTTATTTCCTATATTAAGGGCGCTGGCCAAATTCCGACGCTGTCACAGCCCTGGCTTTACAACGACGATTAATGATAGGTCCCCTTTGATACTACTGAGTAGAGCTGAGCCTTTGCTGTCCACAAAAAGACATAACTAATTAGATTGATATTCCAATTCTTGTCCACGGGGGATGGACTTTGGTTTTCTTTTGCGAAAACATCTGCTGGTGGCAGTGTTTCGTTTGGGCAACCTCAACTCTGTGAAACTGACTCAGAATCAGTCAAACCTTAACCCTCACTACTGTTAACTTTGGGTGGGTTAAGAGTTAATGTTTATGGTGACTTAAAACTGACAAAAAACCAAAGCCCATGACATTCCACAGAGGTCTGAGTGACTGCAGGACTTTGAGCCTCCCTTGCACTGGATTGTTGCGTTACGTCACTAATCAGCAAGGAGTGTTATCTAGTCGAATTGAAAAGGGGAAACATTAAAACCAGCAGACCCTAGGTCCTTCATGGAATGTGTTTAACACACATAAATGCTGTTTCTTAAACTACGGGTTGGGCCCAAAGTGGACCCTGTATGTTAGAGGAAGGGTAGAGAGTTTGGAGATCTATCATCACACACCAGTTCTTAGCTTGGGTAACTGGTGGATGGTCACTTCTCATTTAGGTCATGAACTGAAAACCTAAGAAAACCTGTTCTAGGGACTTGCACATAATCTCTAATTTTAACTGGGAGTTGTGTGTATAGAATCTGCAATCTTATTTTTCTGGTCAGTATCTTGTTAGCACATACTAGTAACATTAGCGATATAATTAAAAAGGTAAACACTACAACATAATAATATATAGGATAACAAGGTCGCTTCAGATCTGCATGTTTGAAAATGTATCTTCAGACGTCTTATGCCTTTCTTGAATATAGTTCTGTAATTGACTAAATCACGCAGACAACCACAGAATTATGGGAGAAGACTGGGAAAAATCCTTCTGGATAGGTCAATGTGAATGCTGAGCTGCACCACTTAGACCTGGTTATACACAGTCGCTGGAACCACGCTGAGAAGAACAATAGGATGATGACAAACCATGAGCTGGCCACCACATTACGCTTTGGGTCAGGTCAGCAAACTAGTTTCCTCAGAAAGGATGCTTCCATGAAGTGAAATGGGTTCTATTCTCGTCTATTATGGTATTGTGAAGAGCATGAGGTCCCCAAGGTCAGTGTTCATCAACACATTAAGCCACGTCTGGCATGAAATGCATGTCGTAATGATGGTCATTAAATGAACACCACACACACACACACACACACACACAAAGACACACACACACACAGCCATTTTAATGTCGGCAGGAACCTCATGGCCTTACCATAATCTAAGCCCCAACTATACCACTGGGTCCTGAAATTAGCATCAGTGGACAACAATGATCTGCAATAATTAGTACAATAATTGTATAACATAATCTCCTGTGTGATCAAGGCAGCTGTTAATTATCTTACTGGAATTTAGATGGAGCATCAGTTATGTGGTTGGCTGGAACAAATAGAAGCCGTTAATCGATAGGCTGTACAAAAGAGATGATGACCAAATGGTCAAACAAAAAATCCAATCATAATTTGGGGTATTTTTTGATTAATTACTCTACTAAAACTTAAAGGCTGTGGTTGGGCAACACCCCCCCCACCCAAAAAAAAAAAAAAAACTGTTTTAAACTTGAAAACATTTTCATGCACTACCAAACAATGTCAAACGGAAAACATCGGACAAAATATAATGTTAAGCTACGTTAAGTTCTATTTCTTACCATTATCTTTAGTTTCTGCACCAAAATAATACAAACCTCAACAAATAGTGGAGGAGCAAGTGAGCGGCAGTTACATGTAAACGCTTCTTCTACTGGTTTTCTGTTCTACCTCATCATTAATTTTAATGACCCACCTGTGGTCTCAGATCTAAGTAAGTCCCTGATTAGTGGCTTCCAATGAAAAGATGGAGTGGAACTGAGTTGATGATGAGTGCATAGTAGTATCTTGCAAATGGGTGTAACTTCAGTGTCATCCAAAATTCCCATTTCTGTTGTAAAACTGAGAAAGGGACAGAATTTGACGAGTTATCAGTAGATTGGTGGCACGACAGGTGTTCTGCAATTTTCTTTCTTTTTCTTTAAAATGTATTTTGCAATAACAGTTAGGGGATATAAGCAAGTGTACGTTCGGGGTAACACACATTTTGACAATGTACTGTTCACGGTTTATAATAATAATCATCATTATTCAATAATCATAATCAGTGAATGCAATCTAATGACGATTTGGTGTTACGCAGAACGGAACAGGTGGGCAACCACTGCTTCAGACGATCACCCTCGGTGTGTGGTTCAGTGGAAATCACAACCGTCTACGTGTCATGTCCCACCCGTTTTAATGGATTTATATGGCTTCAAAGGTGAGAGAGATCCTGTCAAATTGTCTGCGTTAATCGCAGCAAACTCTTTCTTCAGAACCCTCTGAGCCATCTGAGAACTCCGTGATTGGCAGGTTTTTAATAAGGCACACACACTAATGAACAGTGTCTTTTTCACGCCGTCGACAGACGTTTCTACGGTGTTGAACAATAAGATAGTTGAGTATTAACAGGGGTAATTGCCGGATGAAGTGTGTCCAAATGCCAATCAAATGGCAGCAGTGATATTTCACACTACTTCTCCAGAGAATTAGAATCATCACTTCCAGAAAAACCCATCCTGATACTGTGTTCTACACACTGAGGTAAATGTCAGACTCCAGGAAGACGAGCTGTCGCCATGGATTCAGCTGTTGTGGATCCAGATAAACAAATAGGGTAGACAATACTTCAAAACTGGTTTACGCATGAAAATACACAGCAACAGTAGGCACTCAATCAGCCAAACACACACACACACACACACACACACACACACACACAGGCTTTGTACCCATCTTCTATACATTGCAGGATAGAGCCACTTAGGTGAAGCCAGATGTTCAGAGACGCCAGTCTAAATAAGCCCTGATCTGTGAACCATCCCTGCACTTCAACTCTGACTGGTTCCAATCAATACAACAGGGGATCTAGTACAGTGAGTCTTTCTCCAGATGAGGTTTTAACACTGGCAAAGCTCACTGGGACTGTTTTAATCTGGAGGTGGAGTTGTAATACACACACGTTGTATATATGTGCTCCCGTGTTGCTTGGCTTTGCTCACTGCATGGGAACTTAAGATGCAGTCTGCAATTTTTTGCTCACAGTTTGTGAAAGTGGTGCTGTCGAATCAAAACGGGTCCCCGAAAATTGGGTAGCATCTCATGTACGTGCTGATTTTTGCCGCATGTCTTTAAAACCCCTCGCTTTCAAACATGGAATTTATGTCTAACTGAAGTATGATATTGATTGAGGTTATAGAATATTGACAGGTTATAGAATATTGAATATGACAAAAAATATTTTTTCAGTCACGAAAGTCCCAGACAGCATCTTTAACTACAACTGCTAGATCGTACCAGAAAGATTTAGGCAAAGTTATCTGGTGGATAACGCTCTGGCCATTTTAAAATGTCCCCATTACTGTAGGTCCAGCACCCGAACCTGCCCCCCCCCCCATTGGTTTACTTCACACTCTCTCATTTACATGCTTCAGCTCTTCAGCACATAATAGCTGAGATAAATTCTGCCTTTTTGCAGTTTGAATGGGATCTCTATGATGAGATAATGTTGATAGCAACATAGGCAGGGAGAAATAGACTAGAGAAATAAATTACATCATTCTATGGGTTTTATTCCATATCCATAGGTTGAGGTTCCAGTCGTTAGGTTCCATTCATTATTATTATTTTTTTTTAAATAAAATGTTTTCTCCCCAATTTTGTGATGTCCAATTTGTTAATTCTGGCCTTGGGAGTATACGGATGTCTATATGGATGTCTAAGAAGACATGTGCAGTAGTATACAAGACAGAGTTGTTGCTATAAAGCTGGGTGAGGCAGGCAAGACAAGGCAAGCCTATTTCAATAGCACATTTCTTAGACAGGGGAAAGTGCAGCGTTATTAAAATACACAGAGAATAGTTTCGGCCTAACAACTGAAAATTGAGGAACTCCCATTGATACGGCCAGGGGTCTAGACAGCAGGCCTTCAGATTTGACACCGAGGTCAGAAGAGCAGTCTCCAAAAACAGCCTAGACAGTCCTCTGAGAACCCTAGGTTGCTGAGGCCATAAATTAGGAAGAGACGGTTGACAGGAATCAAAGGCTCATCCACAGCAATAAAAAAAGAAAAAAACCCACCTGCTGTCTAAAGCAGATATGATGTTGTTTTTAGGATCTTGAGTGTCGCCGAGGTACACGCATGTCCTGTTCTTAAGTCAGATGGCATCGAAGGGAGAACACCGTGGGACTCAAAATTAGCAGGTTAACTTTGGATTCAGCCGCCTGGACGATGCTTCTCATTCTGCACCACGGACAACTCTTCCCGAGCTGCACCACAGGCAGCGTGAAGACAAGAATATTAAACAGCCTATGAAATGGTAAAAATAAACAATTAACAAAGAATACATAACAAAACAATAATCTCTCCCTTCTCACACGCTGCGTCCCTTTGCCATTCCTTCTCTCTCCTCCCATCTTCTTACCCATCCCTTCTTTTGCTTTCGCACATCCTCCCTCCATATCTTCACTCTCACCCCCCCCCCCCACCTCAGTGTGTGGACTACAAAGTGCTACCTAATGAGGTATCAGTTTTACCTTCAAGTCACTGAATGTAAAACTGTGAAGACAATGCTGCCAGTGTAACAAATAGCCACTGACTCCCTACATACTGTAAGCCAGATGAGCAGTGCTCCTCAACAGTGGTGGGTGGTCATATGGGATGCAGTAAAGCTTTTTCGACAAGGCAGCTGTTTGGATGCCTTAACGGCATGCTGTGCCTAACGATGGCCTCGATCGCGGTTTGAAATAACCTGTCCTCTATCATGACTGTCTGACAACGCTTGTGTGCGCGCTGGAATTCTGTTTAGTGGGTGTTGTTTATATTGCATCCCTCAGCATCAGTCTGGTGATTCATTGTGACATTCAAACCTGATAGAGGATCAGGCAGGAATACTGATACAGTCCCTGAACTGTTTTGGTTTAGACAATAATCACGCACGCACACACGCACACGCACACACGCACACGCACACACACACACACACACACACACACACACACGCACACGCACCGTACTTTCCAACTGCAGCCGCAGAGAGGATTGTAATAAATCACAGTTAATTTCTTGTTCTATGCCTAGAAATGCTTCTCCCTGAAACTAAGATGACAGCCACCAACGGTTTATTCGGCGTGAAGTAAGCACGAGGTGGATTGGTAACCTCACCGCGCTGCATGAAAAGCCACACACTGACAGAGAAACATCATATTGTTGGCTTCTTGGTGGTTAATCTAGCCAACATGTGTTTGGTCAAGGATCAGTAAGGACATGAAAATTATTAGGCAAGCACACTGAAATCCATATCACGTTCGGCGAAAGTTGTGTCACGAGTCTGGACAAGTTCTCTCCTTTTCTCGCTAAGAGTGCACTCATTCCCTACTTTCCATTAGTAATAATAATAATACATTTATTTATATAGCGCTTTTCTAGTACATTTACACAAAGTGCTTTACACAAAATAAAAATAGAAATACATTAAAATAATAACAAAAAATATATATTATTTAAAAATAAATGAAGGAAGTAAAAAGAATGAGCAAAATACCATAAAATCACAATGTTAAAATATTAGTGAAAGCCATCTTATTCAAATGAGTTTTCAGGCAAGATTTAAAAGAATGCACTGATGTAGCATCTCTGACATTCTGTGGTAGGCTGTTCCAGAGTCTAGGGGCCCATATAGCAAAGGCCTGTTCCTTTTAGTTTCCAATCCAGACTCCAGGACAGCCAGAAGTCTTTTTTCAGCTGATCTGAGAGGCCTAACAGTGCAGAATGGGTTGAGCATGTCACTAATGTAATCAGGCGCCATACCATGTAGTGCCTTAAAAGCGATAAGTAGAATCTACTTATCACTCTGAAATTCACCGGTAACCAATGTAGAGCTGCCATCACTGGGGTCATACTGTATGAGACCTTGATTTAGTCCTTGTAAGTCTGGCAGCTGAATTCTGTACAACTTGGAGTTTACCTAGGGACTTATTGTTGAGGCATGTAAACAAAGCATTGCAGTAGTCTAGGCAAGATGAAATAAAAGCATGTATAATTTTCTCAGTGTCCTCACAAGATAAAACCAATATTATTATATATTCAGCTAACGTCTCATTTGGACACACCACATCATTTGAATATGGTACAACCGGGCAATATTTGACAGAGACATTGGTCAAGGATATAGAAATTTAAAGCACCTTCGGAAAGTATTGAGACCCAATTCGCTTCCTGCCCATTTTATTGTTTTATGGGCTTAATTTTTAATTATCAATCTACACACACTGCCCAATAAATAAAAAGTGAAAACAAGGTTTTAGAAAGTTGTACCAATGTATTGAAAATAAAAAACAGAATTATCTTAAGTTCATTCATACATGCAAAGTGCTTTAGTCAATGATCCAAGCTTTGGGTCTTCTTGGGAATGCCTCCACCAGCTCTGCACATCTGGATTTGGACAGTTTCTCTATTTCTTCCTTGTTGATCCTCAGTCAGATTGGTTGGACAGCATCTGCGAAATGCGTTCTTCAGGTGTCCCCCGAGATGTACAATGTGCTTCAAGTCTAGGCTTTGGCACTCAAGGACCTTCAGAGACCTGGAATATAAATAAAGTTTTCTTCAAGGACCTCTCTGTATTTTGCTCCATTCATCTGTCCCTTAATCCTGACCGGTCTACCAGTCCCTGCTGCTGAGCAGCATCCCCACAGCATGATGCTCCCACCACCATGCTTCACCATCCTTCAGCCATGTGATGAGCAGTAAGTTTGTTCCGCCAGACTTAGCAGCTGGCATTCAGGCCTAATACACAACTCAAAATAATTTAGGGAACACTGACATCACACATCGGGTCTTGAGGAACTAAAAATATTAAAGATCAAAATCTTTACTGTATATCATGTAATTCATGAACAAAATGATGTAACAGCGGTCAACGGAAACCAAAATCACCAACCGATTGAGGGCTGGATTCAAACCAAAACAAAACTGAAAATTAAAGTAAACAATTGAAATCACAGGCTGTTCCAACTTCCGTGAATTTCATCATGCCAACTCACACAGTGAGGGAAAAAATTATTTGATCCCCTGCTGATTTTGTATGTTTGCCCACTGACAAAGAAATGATCCGTCTATAATTTTAATGGTAGGTTTATTTGCAAGTGAGAGACAGTGAGAGACAGAATAACAACAAAAAAATCCAGAAAAATGCATGTCAAAAATGTTATAAATTGATTTGCATTTTAATGAGTGAAATAAGTATTCGACCCCTCTGCAAAACATGACTTAGTACTTGGTGGCAAAACCCTTTTTGGCAATCACAGAGGTCAGACGTTTCTTGTAGTTGGCCACCAGATTTGCAGACATCTCAGGAGGGATTTTGTCCCACTTCTCTTTGCAGATCTTCTCCAAGTCATTAAGGTTTTGAGGCTGACATTTGGCAACTCGAACCTTCAGCTCCCTCCACAGATTTTCTATGGGATTATGGTCTGAAGACTGGCTAGGCCACTCCAGGACCTTAATGTGCTTCTTCTTGAGCCACTCCTTTGTTGCCTTGGCCGTGTGTTTTGGGTCAGGGAAGGAGGTTCTCACCCAAGATTTGACGGTACATGGCCCCGTCCATCGTCCCTTTGATGCGGTGAAGTTGTCCTGTCCCCTTAGCAGAAAACCAAAAACACCCCCAAAGTATAATGTTTCCACCTCCATGTTTGACGGTGGGGATGGTGTTCTTGGGGTAATAAGCAGCATTACTCCTCCTCCAAACACGGCGAGTTGAGCTGATGCCAAAGAGCTCGATTTTGGTCTCATCTGACCACAACACTTTCACCCAGTTCTCCTCTGAGTCATTCAGATGTTCATTGACAAACTTCAGACGAGCCTGTACATGTGCTTTCTTGAGCAGGGGGACCTTGCGGGCGCTGCAGGATTTGATTTCAGTCCTTCACAGCGTAGTGTGTTACCAATTGTTTTCTTGGTGAGTATGGTCCCAGCTGCCTTGAGATCATTGACAAGATCCTCCCCTGTAGTTCTGGGCTGATTCCTCACCATTCTCATGATCATTGCAACGCCACGAGGTGAGATCTTGCATGGAGCCCCAGACCGAGGGAGATTGACAATTCTTTTGTTTCTTCCATTTGCAAATAATCGCACCAACTGTTGTCACCTTCTCACCAAGCTGCTTGGCGATGGTCTTGTAGCCCATTCCAGCCTTGTGTAAAAGACACCTGGGAGCCAGAAATATTTCTGATTGAGAGGTGATCAAATACTTATTTCACTCATTAAAATGCAAATCAATTTATAACATTTTTGACATGTGGTTTTCTGGATTTTTTTGTTGTTATTCTGTCTCTCCCTGTTCAAATAAACCTACCATTAAAATTATAGGCTGATCATTTCTTTGTCAGTGGGCAAACGTACAAAATCAGCAGGGGATCAAATAATTTTTTCCCTCACTGTCGTTACACGGAGCTGGATTCTGAGCACAGGTCCCACTAGAGGATGTTGGGCCCTCATGCCACCCTCATGGAGTCTGTTTCTGACAGGTCAGAAACATGCACACCAGTAGCCCGCTGGAGGTCATTTTGTAGGACTCTGGCAGTGCTCCTCCCGTTCCTCCTCGCACAAAGGAGCAGATACCGGTCCTGCTGCTGGGTTGATACTCTTCTACGGCCCAGTCCAGCTCTCCTCGTGTGATGGCCTCCTGGCATCTCCTCCAGTGCTCCTGAGAATGTACTGGGAGGCACAGCAAACCTTCTTGTGACGGCATTTATGGATGTGCCATCCAGAAGGAGCAGGACTGCCAGTGCAACCTAAATGGGCTGCAGGTACCGCCACATGCTACCAGTAGGGACAAGGACACTAGGAAAATGTATCTGGCTGTTGCCTTTCCGGTGCATCTGTTGTCACTTTCATTTGCACCAAAACAGGTGACACTGATTCACAATCGCTTATGCTTCCTAACTGGACAGCTTGATATCCCTGAAGTTTAATTGACTTGGTGTTATACTGTGATGATTACGTGATCCTTTAATTTTTTTGAGCAGTGTAGTTTGACTTTGGTCTCATCAGGCCAGAGAATCTTTTCCCTCATGACCTCAGAGTCCAGTCATGGGGAAATCAGGTTGCATGTCATATGCCTTTTACTCAAGAGTGGCTTCCATCTAGCCGCTTTACCACAAAGGCCTGATTGACAGATAGAGTGCTACAGAGAAACTCATCTCTGCAGAGAAACAGTTAGACTGGCCATCGTGTTCTTGGTCACCTCCCTGACCAATTCTGTTTTTGACATTTTACTTAGTTTGGTCTGATGGCCAGTCCTAGGGAAGAGTCTTGGTGGGAACCCACAGTGCTCCTAGCAATGCATTTTCACCATCCACAGATCTATGCTTTGACACAATCTCTGAGGTCTACAGAGGCTTTCTTGGACTTCAAAGTTTGGTTTTTGCACTGACTTGCAAGTGTAGGACCTCAGCTGTTTGTCTTTCTAAATCATGTCCAATCAATTGAATTTTCCACAAGTGGACTCCAATCAAGTTCTAGATCAAGCTCTATCTCAAGGATGATCAAAGTACATTTAGACGATCAAAGGATGGATCAATCTGGAGTATCATGGCAGAAAGGTCTGAATACTTAGGTACATGAGATATTTCATTTTTGATTATCAATAAATTGGTAAACATTTACAAAAACGTGTTTTCATTTTGTCACTATGGAGTATTGTGTGTAGATTAAAGGCAAAAAATATATTTAATCAATAACAACAAAATGTGGAGAAAGTGAAGAGGTCTGAATATTTTCTAAAGGCAGTGTATATTCACTCTCTCAAAAACTCAATTAATTTGTTAACAACAGATTGACAATTACAGAATGTTAGTGATGTCAAACTCTGGAACAGCCTACCACAGAATGTCAGAGATGCTATGTCAGTGAATTCTTTTAAATCTTACCTAAAAACTCATTTGAATAACATGGCTTTCACTAATATTTTAACATTGTGATTTTATATTTTGTTTATTCTTTTGCCTTCCTTCACCTTTTAAAAAAAATATATATATTTTTATATTTTATTATTATGTTAATTTTGTGTTGTGTAAAGCACTTTGTGTAATTGTACTTGAAAAGTGCTATACAAATAAAGTTATTATTATTATTATTACTAACTATTGGAAAACTCTGTGTGAACTATCACAATACTTCAATTCTTATTGAAATTCATTTCAAATTGATCTGCCTTGCTTACCTATTACAAAATATTGCACTCTATATTTATGTAAATGTGAGGTTTAATAATGCTTTTGAATCTCCTATGTGCTTGTTAGATGAGCATTTTAACAGTGCACTGACCAAACATCCCATTTAAGGAAATAACAGACGAAACGGATTCCCTAGTTTTTCCTGGCCCTCTCTAGCGGTTTTACATCCTACCCACAGCACCTTGTAGGATTTCTGAAGGAAAATTAAATTACCTTGCAGAATGATTTCCCCCGCTACAACCCCTCTCACCCCCCCCCACATCTTTTTCTCTCCCTCTCACTCGCTCTCCCTGTTTCCCTCTGTCTCCCAAGATATGTGTGCCTCAATGCCATGCATGGACCAACACAGAGTCAGGAGCTTTAATTGAATTCACAGAGAACCCTTGGCAGCCTGGTGTGGGCTAGGCTGCGTGGAAAACAAGTTTCTTACTTACCCTCCCCATATGCCTGCAGTGTGTAAGTCGCTACGAAGGAGGCCGAACACGAAATCTTCCCCTCTGTCATGTTTCACATAAAAAAAAACAATTAAAAAATTATCATTAGTTATATACACCCCCCCCACCCCCCAAGTCGTAAATTCCAATTACAAGGAGATTACGGCTCATTTCAACTGACTAAACGACCACCTTAATTTGATGAGGGCATTAGCCTGATACATTTGACCGCCACATCCCTCATTGTCATTCTCCTACGTAGTTAAATCTCATTCAGTGGAGACCGAGGGCTCGTTCTCGCTGCGAGTGCTCAGCGGACCAGGAAATCACAGTGAGACAAGGAATGCGTCACACTTTAAACCAAGTATTACTGTTTTGGGGGAGTAACCATGCTAATAATTGCTAATGTCACACTGGCTATGCCAGTGTTTTCCACCACCGTGGTGACTACGGAACCCAATGTTGTGGCCGCAAAACTGTGTGGCTACATGGTCGTCTGACTAAATGTATAATGTATTGGCTAGTATGGCATTGTGGGAGAGTATTTGCCCCCTTTCAGATTTTCCCTCTTTTGGATTTACTTATTTTTTTAAACTAAAATCAGATCTCTAAACCTAATATCGGATAAAGGGAACATAATTAGACAAAAAAATTCTGGTTTGCTGCACATATTTCATTTATTTAACGAACAGTTTGTTAATGAAGGACACATTTTCCCTGTGTGGAAAAGTTATAGACCGCCTTTGATCAGATGCTCACATCACTGTAAAACATTTTTTTTTCCACTCTTCCATACAATATGGATGTAACACAGATTTTTGTTCTGCCAAAGAATCTCAATTTTGATTATGCTCTGACCTGGCCGTTGCAAAAGTGTAAATGTGTTGCTTTTAAATCATTCTAAAATAGACTCACTTGTGTGTTTTGGATTACTGTCTTCCTGCCTGACCTAGCTATACTTTAACTCAAAGATAAATGTCCGGAAATCCTTTAGGATGATCTAATACAGAGAATAATTTATAGTGCCTTCACTGATCTAAATATGTCTAGTTCCTAAGAGTGAGTACAGTGGATATAAAAAGTCTACACACCCCTGTTAAAATGCCAGGTTCTTGTGATGTAAAAGAATGAGACAAAGATAAATCATGTCAGAACTTTTTTCACCTTTAATGTGACCTATAACATGCACAATTCAATGGAAAAACAAACTGAAATCTTTGAGGGGGAAAAATAAAAAAATAAAAACTCACAATAACCTGGTTGCATAAGTGTGCACACCCTTAAACTAATACTTTGTTGAAGCACCTTTTGATTTTATTACAGCACTCAGTCTTTTTGGGTAGTCTATTAGGGAGTCTATTAGGGTGGCACATCTTGTCGTGGCAATATTTGCCCACTCTTCTTTGCAAAAGCGCTCCAAATCTATCAGATTGCGAAGACATCTCCTGTGCACAGCCCTCTTCAGATCACCCCACAGATGTTCAATTGGATTCAGGTCTGGGCTCTGGCTCCTGTTCCAGCTGAAGAAAAACACCCCCAAAGCATGATGCTGCCACCACCATGCTTCACTGTGGGTATGGTGTTCTTTGGGTGATGTGCAGTGTTGTTTTTGCACCAAACATACCTTTTGGAATTATGGCCAAAAAGTTCAACCTTGGTTTCATCAGACCATAACACATTTTCCCACTTGCTTTTGGGGGACTTGATGTTTGTTTTTGCAAACTTCAGCCGGGCTTGGATGTTTTTCTTTGTAAGAAAAGGCTTCCGTCTTGCCACCCTAACCCATAACCCATTCATATGAAGAATACGGGAGATTGTCGTCACATGTAGCACACAGCCAGTACTTGCCAGAAATTCCTGCAGTTCCTTTAATGTTGCTGTAGGCCTCTTGGAAGCCTCCCTGACCAGTTTTCTTCTCGTCTTTTCATCAATTTTGGAGGGACATCCAGTTCTTGGTAATGTATCCGTTGTGCCATATTTTCTCCACTTGATGATGACTGTCTTCACTGTGTTCCATGGTATATCTAATGCTTTGCAAATTCTTTTGTACCCTTCTCCTGACTGATATCTTTCAACAATGAGATCCCTCCGATTCTTTGGAAGCTCTCTGCGGACCATGGCTTTTGCTCTGAGATGCAACTAATAAAATGTCAGGAAAATCCTACTAGAACAGCTGAACTTTATTTGTGATTAATCAGAGTCTCTTTAAATGATGGCAGGTGTGTAATGACTTCTATTTAACATGAGTTTGAATGTGATTGGTTAATTCTGAACACAGCCACATCCCCAGTTATAAGAGGGTGTGCATACTTATGCAGCCAGGTTATTGTAAGGTTTTTATTTTTCATTTTTCCTCCTCGAAGACTTCAGTTTGTTTTTCAATTGAATTGTTCACATTATAGGTCACATTAAAAGTGGAAAAAGTTCTGACATGATTTATCTTTGTCTCATTCTTTTACATCACAAAAACCTGGCATTTTAACAGCGGTGTGTAGACTTTTTATATCCACTGTAAATTACTCTCTTCCACCACCAAGCATGACCGTTAATATGTGCTAAAGACTATGGAATGCTGTGTTTGGCTTTCACCGCACTTGTCAACTATCAAATGTCAACAAAAGGTTGCAAAAAATGTACCTGAACTTAGCACCTGCCAGGACTCCTCGAAGAATCATCTATGGGAAGTGGATCTTTTGTATGACATGGGTTAACTCCTGGCCATGGTATTATTCTGTCCACACATAATTTTATTGTTTCAAGAACATTTAGTATTTTAATTCCAAATCAAACACTAAATAAGGCATTACAAAAAGGAGCTAATCACCGTGAAAAATAACTTAAAGTTTTACCAATGAATGGCCCACGCTGCATCATACAGGTTCTATGGTTCTGGTGAAATACCAGTTCATCATTAGGCCAATGTTATTAATACGCGAGACGGATCAAAATTTAATTCGCATTAAGACTTCTATATGAGCACATTTGTGAGAAATTCTAATCTATTTGCAATAGGTCTCCTAATAGCAAGTAATGAGAATATGTTACAGTGCTACTGTATGAGGTCTAGCCAACAGATATTTGCTCACTCACTACACTACTCCCTCCTTTGAGAGAACAAATCCCCACTTTTCGCCTGCGGCCGAATGTCTTGCACAGAAATGTGCTCACTAGTCAAACACATTCAGGTTTGTGAATGGTGGTCCAACACTCATTCAGCAGCTCTGTGTGTTCTGAAACTGAAAAGTAAAGTAATGGAGTGCCGCTGGGTGTAAGGAAGCGTTTAACTTTCCACACGGGGGAATTGCGCATCTTTTTTCATTACATCAATTAAACGTCTTAAAACTGTTATGTGTTCACTCGGGATCCCTTAATCTGATATTAGGTTGTGGTTTTAATCTGCCAAACATTCGGGGTAAAAAAAATGCAATAATGAAACACATTCTTTCCCGCTATTTTAATGGAGTGTGAAGTCGATAGAGCAGGCATATGGTAGCTCGGCAAGGCAAGGACTATGAGGAAGCTATGAACAGCTTGCATCAGAAAGTACGTGCTGGTTTCCTCTGAGAGACGAAGCTGTGCCACTTGGGAGGCACATAACTGGTCTACATATTGTGCAACACGGTCAACATTCCTATTACTGCTTTTGCACATGTTACTTCATTACCATGGTGACCAACAGGTAGCTGACCGAGTGATTGTATTTCTAAATGGCTGTGTTAACATTGCAAAGTAAAGCGATGTTTACGCCTGCAGACTTCAACATGTCAAACGCCTCGTCGTCATCAGCCGTGTAATGACGCATCCCTGTGACCCGCTAGTTCTCACCTCCGGGATCATCTCCACACCATTGGTCGGCATTTCAAATTGGAATTTGGGGGCGTGGTTATCAGAGCTGGAGTGCATCAGCAGGTCCGGTTTTGGGCCAGCCTCCAGCGGTGTGTGTGAGACAGGGACAGCAGGGACACGCCCGGCCGTCAATTATCCCACTGCTTGTGATCACAGGGAGGGTGTTTCCCAAATAGAAACCAGTCTCTACTGTACAGGGACCCGCTTCATCTGCCTCTGGAGAGAAGTGGTGCCCTTCATGGGGTTTAGGGGGTCAGAAGCAGCGGCGTCATCAAGTGTTTTCCTAAAAATAGCCCTCAGCCCAGACACTCCCCCGCAGGACCGGCGCACGAGCACGCACACGCACACACACGAGTTGTAATAATGTTTTTATTTGTTAATTTCTGTTTATTTTGACATTATTTACTTGGCTTTGCTTGTGGTCTTGTCCTCTTTCCAGTGTATCCCTTTGGCCAGGTTGTCAGAGTGAAATTGAGCATTGGTAGTCAGTGGTGAAATAAAATGGAGTTACAGAGCTAGCTGGCAACTGCATCGCTAGTCCCATGACTTTGCACTTTGGGATGGCACAGGAAGAACAGATAACTAGTCCAATGACTTTGCACTTTGGGATGGCACAGGAAGAACAGATAACTAGTACAATGACTTAGCACTTTGGGATGGCACAGGAAGAACAGAAAAAGGGGATACGCTACGTGAAGAGATGTGGTCTCAAAGGTAGGATATGCAAAATGGGTGGGCGCGTTTTTGTTTAACGGACCGGATTAGGGGCATGAGAAAAAAGTGAAATTCCAGTTCAGGGGTTAGGTCTAGGGTGAAACTTATAATTGTAGTTAGTGTTAGATTTGGGGTTACTTTTAGGTTTAGGCATTGTGAGTTAGGTTTAGACGTTAAGGCTATATTATGTTTAGGGATAAATGTTAGGGAATTGTGGTTAAGGTTAAGATTTGGGTTATGTTAGGACTAGGGAAGATGGATTCATTTGTTTTCTGGTCCCATATGGACAAAAATACCAAGTTGTGTACGTGTGTTTGTGCGGGAGAGAGACGGTGTGTGTGAGAATAAAAAACGAAACAACGTGGGAGGAAGGGAGGGAGAAAGGAAAAGTGTCCATGCAGAATAAGTGTGTAATGTCATCTGAAATGTAAAGATAATTACTTTACATCTGAAATGTAAAGATACTTACTTTACATCTGATATTTAAAGTTACTGTATTTTCCTTCATAACATCGTCGGACACGTTCTAAAAGCTATTTGTTCTTTGGATCCAAAGAAACATTTCCTCCCCCCTTAAAAGTAGTCAAACCTCCCATGGCATATTGAGAGATCACTCATTTTGAATGCCTGTAGCTGCCGGTGCGACTGTGCCTGCTGGTAACTGACATACCGATGTTCAATATTCTTCCAGGGGAGAGCCGTCTGTTCTTGGTCAAATTAGGAGCAGATTGTTTTGGTCCACTGAGACAGTTCTGGCTGGCTGTGTGCTGTGCGTAAGTGTTGAACTTCAGGATCATTGATAAAAGGGAGCCTACTTAACCGTTGGAAAAATGTATACCTAGCTTCAAGTTAGTTCCCTTACAGTCAAAGCATAGAATGCCTGTAACACAGCTGTTTTGTTTTTATATCAAAGAATAAGTTGTATGATTAATAGCAGAAAAAAATGCAGTACTTTTTAAATAAAATATAGAATGTCATGGGTTAACTACAATAATTTTAATACTTGTTTCTGATTGGCATAAGGCAACATATATGGAGGTGTATAACTCCACTTTATGACAGTTGCCAACAATCAACAATGGAAGGAAATATTCTGACAGAAATGTGTTTTCGTTTATACTCACATATTTACACGTGGGGTAAATGTATTTACACTTCTAAATGTATTGTTTTATTGTGTGAACTCAGGAATTCTGAGCGTCAACACAAACACATCAATGCCCTTGATCCACTGCTAGACAACACAGTCAAACAAATCATTTTGTTTTCAGCCTGTGCCAAACCTTGACTGTAAATTTCAACAGTCATAAAAAATAATAATAGTTAACCCAGTTTCAGATCTTTACCCCTCAACCAGTCAGAGTTAATTGTTATAGTTAACCCTGTTTCAGATCTTCCTTACTTCTACTGTATTTTACATCTTACAAACTTTGTGTGAATATAAGGGTTTACTGGTCTATTATTTATGTCTCTCTATATACTTTCTTTATCAGGGCATAGCAAATCTAGGCGAAAATTGCTCCAAGGCTGTCAACTTAAAAGGATAAACCTCCCTAACCACTTCCCTAAATATTCATCATGGCCCAGATTCTGACCTGAACTGTGCACACTTAAATTTAACTTAATTAAGATTTAATGTATTTTTCTCTCTAACCTTGAATTCAAGGATGAGACCATGTTTCAGCCAGCTATTTGTTTGGGCAGGAAAAAGAAGACACGAAGGTGTGTTGGAGTGTCCGAAGACATGTTATATTCTGACACTGACATGATTCCCTCATACACCCAGTTCCTTAACCCTTGGGGAAACAATAACTAAGGTTGAGTGTACCTGATGACGTCAAATGGAACAACATCAACTCTCTCTTTTTATCAGGTTTACAAAATGTGCCGTTATGAAGAGTTTTATTTGCATGGCCTTTTATATAGAAGGGATGAAATGTATATACTGTAGCAGGGATGAAACACAAGTTAAATGGATGCAGAGCATGTGATGACACATGCACAATTAACCTTTAGGCATTATTCACTGTTTTAATTATATACCACTTCACTGCGTCCTGTTTCTGCATATTACTGTATAATATGACATAGCCCAGTCATCCTCAAACCCCTTTTTTTCCCTTTTGTGACAGGGAACTGCAAATTATTACTTTGCCCCTCTGGAGATCGTTTGAGTAAAAAAAAAATTGACCATCACTTTTTTAAAAACCTATTTCTTTGTTACAATTTATACCACCCTAAAAGCACAGTGACTTATTTTAACAAAGTGAAAGCATGGTCCATCAAGCAATTAATTCAGTTTCATTCTGAAACAACTATGTTAAAAATACAAATATTTGGTCTTCAGTTAACTCTCATAATGTTAAAGACACATGTAAACACATACGATTAGACACATATGATTAGATAAAACAACAAATGATGCAAAACAAGAGTACCATACTGTACCGTACTGTTCCAATAAACAAATAAAAAAAACCAAATTAGGATTTAACATAGGAAACACACATGGCTAGGTGTCTATAGACAACAATAAAGCATATTCACATAAGGATAAAAAAATATATATTTGGCCTTTAGGAAACTCATATAGTTTCAATAAAGATATATACATGAGAGTAGGTAAACCAATACACATAAGAGTAGGTAAACCAAATTTAAATCTGAAGGATTTAGGCTTGTGATTTGTAGTGACAGTGAGCAACAAAAAGCCTGGGAAGTTCATGGAAACATCAAGGAAGATCAAATAATAATTGACTTGAAAAGAAGACATGCATTGCTTCGAGCGTGATTTTCCTACAGTCTCTTCAACGTTTCGTACTCAGTTTGTGACCATCATAAAGAGAAACATACACGTACGCTTTCCCCAGAGTCATACTTTTAATGTAACGGGTCATAATGGCTAATTGCTCACACTGTTCAAAAGCTACAGTTAAATTCATAGGAGTGAAATGGAACGCAATCTGTACAGTATGTGCCAAACGCTAAATCAGCAAACATTGGCGGATACTTGCATAATTCCGGGCCCATGAAGGAAGCATCAATGCAACCAGTGGGACTTTATGAGGGACATTCCACGGAACAGTAGGCATTCCTCCATGCACCAGCACCGGTCCGCGGGCCTGTGTTCGAGAAACACCAGTATAGCCTACACGTCATAGCATTAAAACTAATTCTATTATTTATTTTTTAACCCTAATTTGCTTTTTGTAAACATTCACATGTGTGTTTTTTGCTGAATATAAATACTGAGAATACTGTAGAAAAAAAAGAAGAATGGTTTGAGGAACGAAGTGTGCAAACCAAGATGTTTGGGACCAGAAGAAACACATGGCGTAATGCTTCTCAGTGTCATTAGAGCAGACAATAGACCAGGAAACACTATTCCCCTATGGGTCAGTATTTCCATGCCCACTAGCCTTCGAACATCACCATGGGTTACAACTATGAGCACGCTTTTCTCCTTCTTTGGTGTCAGGGCTTGCCAAACAGTTTGCACTCATTTATTTATCTATTAAGATTAAATGCATTAACATTAGAAACGCCAGGCCATTCAGACCCATTAGTGTACGAATCGGCCCTATTAGCATACACATTCTCCTCCCCAGCATCCCCTTCCAGCCAGAGCATCAGTTCATCTACTGGGTCGCCATCAAACTATACAGAATAATCTAAAAGGTAATGAATTACAGATTTTGTTTGTTTTAAATGGTAAATGAATTTGAAAAATACAAAAATGTGTTTGTATTGAAGGTCTTATCATACAAAAAAATGACTAAAAAAAGAACACAGAACGATTATATCTAAGAACAGAGGCTGTAGTATTTTCATTCACTTATTAGGCCCTACAAATGTACAAAATGTAAATAACACAACACTTAAATTATTCAAAATAAATCCGTTAGAATTTAGTTTTAATTTGATCGCATTTTGATGATGTACAAGGTAATATAAGAGAGATTATCAACTAGTTTGCGACAATCAAAGGATATTCGCATGAATTGCTTACATAGGCCAAAAGCATGGTTGCTTGATAAACACGATACATTTCAAAGAATGAATAACACATAGGCTACAGCCTATTCGCAGAAAAAAATTTGATGAAGTCGATAAAATTAATTTTATTTGTTAATTCGATTACAGAGTAAAAGAATGATCAAAGGATGATTCACAATAGCCTACATGAATAACGAAATTGACTATTCGATAAAATATAGAAAAGTCATTGGCGATTGTTTTGTATGATGTGGGCCCATGCATCTCGCTTGAACTTTAAACTTGAACTGCCCCACAGTCAGCACACAGCTTCGGGGGTTTGTGTGAGCAGGACCGGCAAACAAAATGGTTGCACTGCACACAGTTCTCATTGGTCTTGGTCTGTGTGTACTTGCCAACTTGACACTGTGTCTTCTTGCTGGGTGTGAGCTGCTGAGGCTTGGAAAGAGGAAGAGTGGGCCGTGCTGCCTCATTGGCAGCTTGCTACTTGGCTGTCTTGGCGTTCATGTGGTTTTCACGAATGGCGTTCATGTGGTTTTCGTTTCGTGAATAATTATGTAGCCTAATACATTTGTAGAATCTTAATCTTCAGTAAAATAAGCAGAGAAAATTCAAAGAGAGATGACAGGATGTGTGTGCGATTTTGTTTCTCTTTCTCTTCAAATAAAATTATTTGTAAATTGGTAAAGAACGTCGTTGGTACTTCCTTTCGTGAATAATTATTTAGATTTACGTTTTAGATCTACATTAGAAGCTGAATCTCCTATTGAAAAAACGATAACGCGTGATACATATGTTGAATTGTCATGTAGCCTATGCTGTTAGTATTATGTTTCATTAATAGCCTAATTAAATTGTTGAATGTTCATAGAAATCTTGTATTTCATTTGTAAGTTCATTCAAAATCAACCAAGACTATCATTCATCTGGGAGTATCGCACATTCATCCATTGACGTCATGCATTCAGTGAGGGGTGATTAGCACCTGGGTACCATTTGGGTACCAACGCTAAGTGCGGTGGGCTGTTGGTGATTAAGTCGGAAAACAGGGTAAACAAAAACAAGTAAATAGTCTCTAAATAGTTTTCTGTTTGTGAGTTTAGAATTCTGACAATGGAACAATGTAATATACGCCTATTTAGGAAAGGTCATGGAAGGAGGGTGTAGCTTTCAAAATGTCAGTTTTATTTTAAGTACAAACTCAAACGCCAATTGGTGTAGGTATTTGGCGGTTCTAGTGCTAAACACCATGAGAAAATCTGCTGGCCAGCAACCGGGAGGTTTTTCAGTGGTTTAATTGCATTTATTCAGTTTGCGCAAGGTCGCAATGTCAAACAGAAGTGCAAATGAACCATGAAAGGTGGGGTTTGAGAAAGAGAAAGAAAACTGTAGCTTGAAGTATTTAGGAGTGGTCGTTGATGGATAAGACCTTCATTAAAGAGTCATTTAGAGGTATTCCCTACTGCCGTGAACACACACACACACACACAGTGGGGAAATAGAGCTAATACGGGCTTATAAACTCATTAATACCCTGGTCAGGTCCACTGTAGAGATAGCCATTCATCTCTGAACACGCACACATAGACACAGACACACACACACACACAAACACACACACTTGAATGGGGAGATACCCACTAAGGAGCATTTATAAGGAGTTTCTTAACTGGGAGATTAAACGTGCACACACACACACACACACACACACACACACCCTCCAGACAGAACCAGAGTAGTGCAGCCAAGGGCCCGATGCCTTTGAATGTACCCATGAATAATGAGACAGGACCTAGAGTATCACTCTTTCATGACCAGCGATCCATGGCTTGGGCAACCTGGTCTCATACACGAGAGGTAACATAGTTAACGTCAATCAATCTGGGCCACTCAGATCGGTACCATGTGATTACAAAATCAAGCAAAAACACATGAAACCAGAGTGCTGTTTCCAAGGAATTCAATCCGAAACCAGGATTTGACATAGGAAACAGCCGCGGCTTAACTATAAAGCATATTCACGTACAGGACACAGGCACAGCTGGAGAAAAGGATATAATATGCAGGAGGACGTCCGCGGGTGTGCTACATACAGAATATACAGCCTTGGCATGGCCGTAGGTGTGCATGTTAAAGGAACATGGACACGGTGAGTGGAGCAGTGAACACTACCAACAACTACAAAGTACTTGAAATAACTACTTAAAGTGAATGGCAATAACTTCACTAGAACGACACACGTAACTGGGCACTTAACTTTTGCGTGCCCACCCAGACCTTTGCCTCTTTCTCTCTCTCCAATAACCCCTCTGTTCCACCTCTCCCGGCTGCAGCAGACAGGCAGCAGAACTAGCCAATAACCTTGTTGACAGCTCAGCCTGTATAGCAGCCAGGCAGTTCAATTTTTAAAAAAAAAAAGCCATTTGAATACAGATCCATTGAATATGGATCTGTACTGATCCATTTTTAGTATTTTGTCATGGCCAAAATATTGGTGTTTTTAAACTTTATTTAAATAACGCACCATTTCTTCTTGCAAAGTATTAAAATTAAAAAAATCCTTTGGTATGCACAAATGTATTTCTTTGGTTTCCAGTTGAACAAAATCTGAATAATTTACTAAATCTTAGCATATTCCACAAATTAATCCTTTAGCACCCTCTAGAAGTAGTTAGAAATATTTAGATGTCAAGCAGGTGATTTCTATATTCAAACTGACTAATTCATCTAGTTTTAATATAAAAAGGACTCATTCTCCTATTTTGTGGCAAAAAAAAACAACCAGAGAACTGTCTGAGGTGGTCGGACCCAAGATTGTAGCGAAGCATAGACAATCCCAAGGCCAGTCAATCTCCAGGACATTGATGTTCCTGTTTTTGTACGTAATGTTATCAAGACGTTTAAGGTCCATGCCACTGTAACCAACCTTCCTGGAAGTGGCTGCAAGAGCAAACATGATGGAAGATCGCAGCAGAGGATTGGTTGAATGATGGAGGAAGCACTGTGATCAAATGCCACACAGATTCAAGCTGACCTTCAGACACAAGACATGAGAGTTTGCACCATCCGTCACCAACTCAATGAAATGGGTGGTATAGTAGGAGACCTGGGAAGATCGCATGGCTGACAGACATAAGAAAGTTATGCTGCAATTTGCCAAAAAATACCTAAGCACATTTGTGCTACATTTGTCTGGGATGTGGACAGGTGAGACAAAATTAGATATAGCACACTCGCAATCTCTATGTCTACAGAAAACAGCAGGGTTAACTCTCTCGTTCAGGGACAGAACAACAGAGTTTTTCACCTAGTGGGCTTGGGGATTAGAACCAATGAACCTTCGAATGGTACCCTGCCACTCCACAGA
>JACXGI010000111.1:109528-121061 GCA_016801175.1 Esox masquinongy
CAGAAGACATGATGGACAGTCATTACCCTGACACATGCAGAAGGAGTACATGCCTCAGTCTTTGCTACGGTGTATGGACGCAGCTAATCAACTATCCAACTACTCAAATTATTTTATCTATATCATTACAATAGTTCAGTGCATGAAATGCTTCAGCTTAAGTTTTATAGCTTTTCCTTTTTGAATCCATCAAATCCAAATTAATTCCCAAAGTCTTGATACAGTGTTTGCATTCAAGGTTGCGATTTTATACAAGATTATTAGCATACAGCAGTAAATTGTAACCTACCAACTCAGCCAGTTGAAGGTAACTCAAGATGCAGCTGTTCTACTATTTTTCTCCCATCATATTTTTAGGAAAGGAATACATTAACTTATTCAGGCATGTCTATTTCCAACCATTAATAATTGCCAGAAGACTTTAGGTGAGTGTAGCCTGTATCTATACATTTAAATGTAAGTCGTTTACAAGAGTCTCCTATCCAGAGTGGTAGCTTCCTTACATTGCTATTGGCAATATGATAATATATTTAAATGTGTTCAACATACTAAAATATAATTTAAATAATAGCTTTATTACTACATTAATAAAAAAATGGAAACCAACGTGTATCGGAAGATGGAAAAAAGGCATGTGGAAGTAATTATTTAAGTAAAACTGGACCCTCCTGCATATACAGTTTAACTACAACTTACAGTGGAATTCTTTAATAAACACGCTAAGACCTGTTCTTAGACACAACGCATAAATTGTCATGCAGCAAACATCTATAACTGGAAGAATTTGAAATAGCCTGCTGTTCAGTCAGAGGTAATATTTCCGCTAAGGCCATTGGAAGTGCCAGTAGACAAATGGAAATGAAAAGGTCTGTAGGTTACTGTTTCGTTATCTCATTATCTTGAAAGTTGATTGAATTTTGGGGTGAAAATACGCCTAAAGATCAAAAAGGATACGTATGACAACAATTATCTGGACCTATAAGTGACATCAGTGTCATCTTTTCTTACACATTTAGACAAATATTTCAGGATAAAACTGAAGAACAATTTATATAAAGTAAGTTGTTTATCTACTGTAGTTTAGAGTCACTGCTAAGCATACAGTCGAATGCTTAAACAAATACTTTTGTCTGACAGGCTTTATCGATCTTTACCAAAATAAATGTGTCTCATGAAGAAAGACCTTTTAGCCTGGATTTTTATATAACCTCCTATGCTCACCACACATTTAATATATACTGTGCATGTTTACTTGAGATTGTGGGTTCTGTCCCTAGTGTATGGTCTCTGACACCAGCTAGATAAAATGTGGAATATGTATGAATTTACTTCTACAATTAAATCTAGGTACATTCACATATAAAGGAGATTTTGATTTAATTTCATACCTGGAAGTTTATACATATCTCTGGGGATACTGACTAGCTACTAGGCTAAACTGGACAACCAACTTATTCACGCATTGAATACGGCTTCTCAACGCTCCTCTTTTTACTGAAGCAGTTCAGTTCCACTTTTAAAGGTTAACACAAGGTTATGTATTTCAGCTTGGAACACAGACAACCTAACCCTACACACCTCCTTTGAGGAGAAAAGGTTGACGGCAAGTCTCGGGGGGGTGGGGGGTGGGGGGACACCGCTACTCCATTTACACCATGTCTCAGTATTCATGCCCCGTTACACCAGAGCCCCCAGTCCGCTCCATTAACCTCATGCTTGGTCCTCCTGCGGAAGCAGCACTTTTTAATGTTTCTGCTTCACATATTCTCCCATCAAAGCCCTCCTCCCCTGACTATTGTATTGTTTTAAGTGCGCCCTACCGTAGAGTCACCATAAGAAGTGGGTGTCGAAAACGAGTAGTGAAACCCCAAAGCTCTAGTGAAGCCCTAAAAACCAGAAGTGAAACCCAAAAAGGTGCAGTGAAGCTCCAAAAAGCTGTAGTGAAGCTCCAAAAGCTGTAGTGAAGCCCCAAAAGCTGTAGTGAAGCCCCAAAAGCTGTAGTGAAGCCCCAAAAGCTGTAGTGCTACAAAATGTCTATTTATATAAGTAGTGTGGGAAGACACGACCTGTGTCCCATTTACTGAAATACCACTTTCCAGAATCTGGTAAAAGGAATTCAAGAAGAACAACATTTCACTCCCTTTAGACCCAGTCAGGAACCTGATACTGTAAGTCATGTTATTGTATTTGCTGGGGCCTCCACCTGACAGGCTGTTAGCTCTGAAACCCAGGAGCATTCTAGAGGCCTCCTTATTTTCACCTCCCTCTGACTCCCCTTCCTCCTCCTGCTTCCCTTCTCTTGGCACGGTAGCATCCTCCACCTCCCACGGCAAGTCCCTCTCTGCTCAGGGCTCTATCACGATGACAGACAACACCTCCGGGATAGCCTGCATACCATGCACCCCCCACTCCCCAATGTGGTCCTTTACTCAGTCCCACGACTGTCCCCAGCAGAACTCAACTGCACAGCACCCCCCCCCCCGAATGCAAGCACACAACCCTGCCCCTCATGGTCTCAGTAGGCTGTATGCCAACACTTCCTCTATCTCCCCTCTCCTTTCCCACGGGAACCCCTCCGGTACACCGCCTCTATCCCCAGCAAGCACCGCGGGCTGGTCACGCTCATCTACAGTGGCACTCGTTTGCTCTCCATGTCTCTGGGCCCCGTGTTTGCACATAAACGTCCGCCGCCATACATCCCCACCACTAAAAACCCAGACAATCAGTGCTGGCAAACCCTCCGTTCATCCCTAGCCTCTGCTCTGAAAAACCTAAACACTTGTATACAAGTGTCTCGCGGACACAGATTAAGTCTCGTCCTGCTCTAAAACATTACGCTCCATGCCGATTCTCAGGCTTAATATTCAATGGATTCCGGAACCTGGCAGAGAGTAAACAAAACACCACCAAACATACCAGAAGCCATCGCCTTCTTCTGCTTCTCTAAACAGACAGATTTGACGCTTTTATCCTTATTGGCAGGCTAAAGAGAGAGGAAATAAGCAACGACACGCCAGTCGCAAAAATCCCACTCATCTAGCTGATCCACCAGCCTTTTTCATGAACAAAGTCACCTCTTCATTCCTGTTGGCTGGACTGTGTACTGTATGTGTTCATCTCCTGACTATTCGAGAAAGCGAGAGCTGGATGTCTGACAATCTTTGGTCAGGACGCTTTAAGAGGAAGTGTGTGCGTGTGTGTGTGCATTTGTCTGTGAGCTCATGTAAACATGGGTTTGGTCACCAATGGTTGGTGTGTTCAGTTCCCAAAAAGGTTCAGCACAAGGAAAAAGGTGTTTAATATTTGCAAAGCTGGTGCTCTACTCATTGCCCTGCATCTTAACGGACAGCCTGTTTCGCTCTTAGTATAAGATCAAGCTCAGTGATCATCAGTCTGTGTCCGCAAAACCATCACTAAAACTTCAAATCATGTCATCTCACAGCCCATTGTTTGTAACTGCATGTCAACCTCACTTAGATTTTGTGTATTCTGGCCCTCAGACAAATTCTGGGAATGTGAATATATCCATAATAAAAGTTAGCCAGATTTTGCCCATTTTAAAATTGCTTATGTTGATCTGTCATTTGTGAAGGGGCTTGGTGAGATAATGAATGGCATTAGTTCTGCGTCTTTGAGTTTGTTCCAAATTTGGGATTAGTGGCGAATCGACATTTGGCCAGCAGACTTGCTTGTAATTTTCAAAGGGAGAGGGGTGGAGCTCTTTGTTACGGTTCCCATCTCTTAAAGGTAATCAACGCGGGATTTCTTGCCCATGTAGAAGGTAGGTGAATTTCATGAACAAAATGCATAATTCAAAACCAAGATTTCCCTCCCCTCTCATATCCAGCATGCTGACTAATGACTTCCTCTTCCAGTCTGCAATTTTTGTTCCTGAAAATATATTTTACAGCAATTTAGACATGATTACTAAGTGCATGTTTTCTCACATGAACACAAACTGAGGAACCGGGTACATTTTTTGCACTGGCGGAATCAGCAGGAGAATATCACAGTCACTCACAAACACGCAGGTACTGTAAGAAATACACAGAAAGCCCGTCACTCCTCTATTACTGCAGGTACTATTTCATGCAAATCTTCATCCACCTAACTGATATTAGCCTGCCTGTGTGTCCTGCTCTGCCCTCAGAACAGCACTGCGTTTCTGCGTATCTGCTTTCGTCGGTGTGACCGTTTCTTTCGGTCACAGATGTTGCTAGCCTTGTGCAGTCGTTCAGTCATTGTGTGCACAAGTGTTTGTGTGTGTGTGTGTGTGTGTGTGTGTGTGTGTGTGTGTGTGTGTGTGTGTGTTTGTGCGTCTATGCACATCTGTAATTTCAGATTATGTAAACATGAGGTCTCATGTGGCTTGCAAGACCATGGCGCCTGCAGGGTCATGTGTTCGATTCCCATGAGGGACCAGTACGAGAAGAAAGTCAACGTCTTTCGGGACTGTAAGTAGCTCTGTATGACTTGCTGGTCATTTTCACAGGCGGGAGTGTTCCGGTTCCTCTTTACATCTGACCAATAGGCCGGTTAACCCAGATTGGTCTGTCTGTCCTGCTCTCACAACAGTCATGTAGCCATCTGCTCCTGTCTGTTACTGTATTGCCTGTATTGTCTGTACAACAGATTATGTAGATCACAGACGAATGTTGCCTTCGCCTCTTGCAACCAGGGTTACAGTTCGGAAAGACGTTTTGTGTCCCCGCAAGGACAGACTCCTAACGTACGCGTGTTTGTGCGTGCGTCTCCTGAAAGCCCTGCGATTGATTTGTTAGTTTCACCTTTCTAAGACTTAAAATACAGCAAATGTATCCAGTGACAAGACAACACCCCCCCCCCCAGCAGATAACCGAGGACGTAGAGTTGCGTTGACGGACAACGGCTTGATTGATGCACGTGTTTGATGGCGGATGAATTGACGGTGCTCGCCAGTCCGCTCGCGTGACATGTTTCTCATTGTTCTTGTGAACCCCCACCCACCCTGAGGCCCCTGACCGGTGGCGGATTTCAAATTCCTGAAGCCTCTGGGTATTGACAGATATATTTAAAAAAAAAATACATGAATCTAAATTAAATAGTGAAAAGTGTCACTCACGCTCTTAATAATACATTGGTATTGCGTCCCAAAGGGCATCAACACATTTAAGCCCAAACGTGGTGAAAAACACAAAGAGAACACCGTTTGTATTTCATGTCCCAGCAGTCCTCTGGCAAAGCGGATTACAGGACAGTGCCTGAGTCGACTTTGGGTGATGCCAGTCTCAGTGCCTGATTCTTGGCAAAACATTTACTTTGACAGGGTGCCATTTGGACGCACACGGTGAATCATAATTGAATTCCCTCACTCCATTAAACCTTACAGGTTTGGCCAGCAGACAAAATGCGGATCACTTTGCCAGTCAAATTGCCACGATCACTTTAAATGATTCTCAGATAATTTTGAATGAATTAATTGAAATCATTTTCAAATCAAGTGCAACATGGCAGCTTTCTACGGGGGTCGTGAAAACGTCGCCAACTAGGATCACCTGTTTTGGGACACTGGACTAGAGACCATTGGCAATTCAGTTTATTTCTAGGCAATGTCATTACACAAGCAGTATACAACGACCGCACAGCTTTCACTTTGTCTTTAGAAGATCACCAAATAAATCACCTCAGTCACAGAAAGACTGACCCACCTCTGTGAGCATTCCACTTCCTGCTGTGCATGCCTTGTTGCCGTGCAGAGAGAATTGTGCCTAAGACATCAAGTGGAATGGTAGCCAAAGTCACTGGAGCCCAGGCTTTATCTGAACCATAATGATACCATAATCTTCACAAATGAAAAACGTCCTCTATGACCCAGATTAATAATTCACATGTAACTCAAATAAAAGATGGCCTGTAGCAATTTGACTTAAGATATCCAAAACAAAGATGGCCTTTGAGGCCCAGACAACATCACTAGTTAACCCAAATCACAGTTAGCCTACTAGGCTTGTCCACAGACTGAGTATTGGAAAGCAGGTGTTTGGTTTAGACATTTACCCCATTTTTTAAATCAGCATAAGGCAGTATCCACTTAAAAAAAACCCAGGTCTGTGTTCTGTTGCCTGCAGAATCCCAACGCCTGTTCTGCTGAGTCTCTGACCCCTAAAACCCATCGTCATTAGAGAGAATGAGTTAAAAGACAGAGTTCTGCCACAAGAGGCTTTCCACTGCACCAGATAAACTCCTGACTTCCTCCCGAACCCCTTCTCTCAATCTCGCTCACTCTCTCTCTCTCTCTCTCTCCCTCCCTCTTTCTCTCTCCCTTCCTCTCTGTTGTTCTACCACCTGCTTTGGCCCTATGAGATGACGCGAATGACGGCAGATTTTTCCATTTGTTTATTTGATACACTTTTCAGTACCCCCCCATCATTACTAGACCCAGTGGACCCTGTTGATTCGACTGTGTTTTTCAAAGACTGCCACAGCTTCGCGTTGATCAACTGATGCGGGAAAAACGAAGGACGCATTGAATTCACCCATGTATCTTCTTTGATCATCACTATCTGCATCTCTCTGTCCCTCCCCGTTCACTCTGTATTTACAATGATTTACTGTATTTTCATATGTATTCACTCCCCCACGCAAACATTTTCCTACTCTTTGTTGGATCTGTTCATTCATATTGGTCTATGCTGCCTTCAACTTGCTAATTTTTATGCTTTTTTGCACTGGCAACACAGTTGCGCGTGTGTGTGTGCGTGCGTGCGTGCAGTTGGGAGTGTAAATATTTTACTAAACTGGTGACAACCAAACATGAACATTTGGTCTTCTGGGGACATTTTGCAGGTTTCCGACAAGTAAAAGAGTTATTTCCCGGGTAATGAGTTTGGTTACGTGTGTGAAAACCTACAGTTAGGTCCGGAAATATTTGGACACTGACACAATTTTCATAATTTTGGCTCTGCACGTCACCACAATGGATTTGAAATGAAACAACCAAGATGCAATTGAAGTGCAGACTTTCAGCTTTAATACAAGGGGCTGAACAAAAATATTGTATGAAACGTTTAGGAATTGCAACCATTTTCATACACAGTCTCCTTATTTCAGGGGCCCAAATGTAATTGAACAAATTAACATCATCATAAATAAAATGTTCATTTTTAATACTTTGTCGAGAATCCTTTGCAGGCAATGACTGCTAGAAGTCTGGAACGCATGGACATCACCAAATGCTAGGTATCCTCCTTCATGATGCTTTGCCAGGCCTTTACTGCAGCTGATTTCAGTTGTTGTTTGTTCCTGGGTATTTCTGCCTTAAGTTTTGTCTTCAGCAAGTGAAATGCATGCTTGATCAGGTTGAGATCAGGTGATTGACCCGGCCATTGCAGAATATTCCACTTCTTTGCCTTAAAAAACTCCTGGGTTGTTTTCACTGTATTTTTTGGTTTGTTGTCCCTCTGTAAAGTGAAACACTGTCCAATCAACTTCGCTGAGTTTGGCTGAATCTGAGCAGACAATATATCCCTATACATTTCAGAATTCATCCGGCTGCTTCTGTCTTCTGTCACATCATCAATAAACACTAGTGACCCAGTGACATCGGAAGCCATGCATGCCCATGCCATCACACTGCCTCCACCGAGTTTTACAGATGATGTGGTATGCTTCGGATCATGAGCCGTTTCAAGCCTTCTCCACACTTTTTTCTTCCCATCATTGTAGTATGAGGTGATCTTAGTTTTATCTGTCCGAAGAACTGTTCCAGAACTGGGCTGGCTTTTTTAGATGTTTTTTGGCAAACTCTAATCTAATGGTTTGCACCTTGTGGTGAACCCTCTATTTGCTCTTGTGAAGTCTTCTCTTTATGGTAGACTTGGATAATGATATGCCTACCTCCTGGAGTGTTCTTCACTTGGCTGGATGTTGTGAAGGGGTTTTTCTTTAACATGGAAATGCTCCTATGATCATCCATCACTGTTGTCTTCCGTGGATGTCCAGGCCTTTTTGTGTTGCAGGGCTCACCGGTGCAGTCTTTTTTTCTCAGAATATACCAAACTGTTGATTTGGCCACTCCTAATGTTCCCGCTATCTCTCTGATGGATTTTTTTTCTTGCAGCCTGAGGATGGCCTGTTTCACTTGCATTGAGAGCTCCTTTGACCACATGTTGTGGGTTCACAGCAACATCTTCCAAATACAAATGCCACACATGGAATCAACTCCAGACCTTTTACCTGCTTAATTGATGAAGAAATAACAAAGGCATAGCCCACACCTGTCTATGACACAGCTTTTGAGTAAATTGTCCAATTACTTTTGGTCCCTTGATAAAGAGGGGGCTACATATTAAAGAGCTGTAATTCCTAAACCCATCCTCCAATTTGGATATCCCCAAATTAAAGCTAAGAGACTGCGTTTTAAGCCCATATTTATTAACTTGAATATATTTTGGTAAACAGCCCAAAAAACAAAACTTGTGTCACTGTCCAATTATTTCTGGACATAACAGTATATTTACACTGTGATGTTTTAGTTCCGTTTGGCTATTTTGTCAGCATTTTATTATAACTACAGATGATAAAGCATGAAAATTAATTTGATTATTAACAGGTTTTTTTTTATCATTCAGCAATTATTACTCCTACATACGTAAATGGCAGTGACCTAATCAATGACCATTCATGAAACATCCTAGGTATATAAAAAGCAATTTATTGACAAACGTTTTGGTGAAGATTAATCTAAAACGTGTGATATTTGCACTAAATACAATACCTAACTGTTCACCTGTGTAATTTTGATAAGATGGACATGCAGTAGACATAACCGCACCAACTGCTGCTCGTTGAGGTCTCAAAATGGCCCGTAGCCCGAACAGTTCTTCCATCGACAACGAGAAGAAAAAGTGCAGGGTGGCAGTTGTAACATGGCGCAACACATTTTGAGTGAGCAACCGGGTTGCCTAAGAAATGAACTACTTTACTTATTGATTGGATTCTGTGGTGTGAAATGCATCCCGGGTCATAATCTTTTACGCTGGGGAGTGTTGTTGTTGTTGTTTTGTTATTTTGTCGCCATGGAATCCCTGAGGAGTCGGCCTCTTCAACTCAGTTTGGATAAATCAATGTCAGTTCCTATTGATTGCCATGCCAGGAGAAATAACTCCCTCTTTTTCGCTCTCTCTTGTCCTTTTTCTCTATTCCTCTTCTCTCCATATTCTTTTTCCACCTCTGTCGTAGTCTCCTCTCATATTTTCTCTTACCTCTCTCTGTGCCCCTCTCCCTCAACCTCTGTCACCACCTCAAACCGTTCAGTGCCTAGAGGTGAAGACAGACCGACAGACAGAAGGTGTGAACTAGCACTGTTAAAGGAGAGAATGAGTCTCTTGAGACAGTTGTCACAGCTGTTTAACCCTCCACCCACACATTTCTCCCCACTCTGACACACTGTGTGTGCAGAGGGTCTCGAGCGTTAAATTTGCTACAGGGAATAGGCAAAACCTTATTAATTCATCCTTGAAGCTCTGAATTGAGAATGTTTATCATGAACGTCTTCAAGGGGGAGCACTTTGAGACGACACCCACCAAGCAGTCATTATGGCGGCTTTTTGACTTGTGCCATGGAAGATGATCGCTGGCCTTTTATCAACAATAGCTTTTCGGGGATCTTAGAGCCTTTTCACACTGAGAGTTTAATTTAGATTAACAAGATTTTAACTGATGTTTTTGTTGGCTATTTTTTCTTTGGGGAATGTCTAAATTGTTGCACATTAACTCCTGAGGTAATGACTGCCCCATCCGCGAGGGCGTATTGCAGTGCCATTGGTGATGACGCACAGCAGCAATTATAGAACCATATAATTGTATAAACAGACAAATGGATAACTAAAAAACAAAACAGACGATATACAGTAGTATGTTCATTTGAACAGTATTGCCACAACAATTTAATCATGCAGAAATGATATTGAAACATTTCAGTCCATAATGTTTTCTCAAGAGCAAAAACAAAGTATATTTAAAATTAGCATTCAATTAATCTAAATTGTAAGCTGTTCAAAATTAGGCTCCTTGCATGTAATATCTACTGGTACTATAACCTTAATATAATGCATCAGTGTGTCTTCAGTGAATTCATGCAAATCACCAAGCTGTTCCGCATTTACTGCAGTGCAGGAGTATTCTCAACAAAAACAACTCTTGCTTGACCTGTATACACTTCAGTTTCAAAGATCGCTGACGTTTTTGTGCATCTATTGAGTTCATTCGTTTCAGCATCCTTGGTTGAATGGGAGAACATTGGGTGTTTTGTTGAGTTTGGTTCTGGGTAGAATGACTGCGACATCACACATGCCATATCTTAAATTAAAGTACAATGCAACCATAACAACACCACTGGGTCCCAGGAGCAGCGAATACACAGAAGCACAACGGCGAAACCATTTATATAACAAAAATAACTGAACACTATGTTCAGTAGCAACATCCTCTCTGAAACCTCTGCAATGGAGAAAGAAACATTTCAGTCGGTGAAGCTTTCAGAGACTAATCCTGCAATACCGGCCGCAAGCGCTTTCCCTCATAATACAAAGCTGATTCTCAAAATTGAATTTAGGCAAATGAAAGGCACGCTGGCCCTTCTGGGTGGCCCGATGGTGGGTTCAGCTGTCTCTTCTGCAGTGTCTCCTCAGCTCAGTACAGTGTGAGTGCACTCGCACTGAAACTTTTCTGGTGGTGTTGACTTGATCGTTCTGAACAGATTTCTCTCCCCAGAGAACATGATGTCAGTAGACATATTTAGCTGCTTCGCTTCTCTCCCGTGAATCTTTCCGTCTCGCTCACTCTCCTTCTCTCTTATTCCCCCTCTCTGTTCTTTGCTCCCACACTCTCTCTTCCTCTCTCTCCGTGAACCTCTCTGTTTCAGACTATTGCCTTATCGCCATTCAGACGCCTCCTGCATCCGGTCTTGTCCTTGTTCGCTCTCGTTACTTTCCCCCCCATCTTGTCTTTTTCACTCTGTCGTGTCCATGTTGGCGCTCCTTCACCAGGCAGTATCATACCCGAGGTATGTCAGACGGATGGACAGTTCGGAGGGGGGACAGACAGACCCAGAGCCAGACTGGCAGACAGAACAGACGGGCAGTGTGTGTCCATAATACACCTGAGGTGACGGTAACGGATGTGGCAGCCGAGTCGTGGAGCGGTAAACGTGACGGCTCTGCCATCTCTGAGAGGGTGTGTCAACGGCACGCCCGGCAGGCCTGTGCGACACACGACGTTGGGTTCAGACGTAGCGCACAGAACTCTGTCTCCAGGCGCGGCATGAACGGCACACTGTATGTAAGTTGTTATTTTGGGTACGTGTCCCCAGGTCTCCAGAGATACAACCCACCTCACTCCCCTCTTCCCCTTAACGCAGTTAAAGGCATTAATTAATGTCCCCCAACATACCCCCACCACAGACACTATCCACTACATCCTGAGCTGTCAAAACAATGCTCTCTGTCTCTATCAGTCAGTACCTGTCTCTCTCCCTGTTTGTTTCTCTCCCTCT
>JACXGI010000111.1:121161-160647 GCA_016801175.1 Esox masquinongy
CCTCTGTCTCTCTCTCTCTCCCTCTCCCTCTCTCTCTCTAATACCCCTCTGTCTCTCTCCCTCTCCCTCTCTAACACCCCTCTGTCTCTCTCCCTCTCCCTCTCTAACACCCCTCTGTCTCTCTCTCTCTCTCTCTCTAACACCCCTCTGTCTCTCTCTCTCTCCCTCTCTAACACCCCTCTGTCTCTCTCTCTCTCCCTCTCCCTCTCTCTCTCTCTAATACCCCTCTGTCTCTCTCTCTCTCCCTCTCTAACACCCCTCAGTCTCTCTCCCTCTCCAACACCCCTCAATCTCTCTCTCTCTCTCTCTCCCTCTCCAACACCCCTCAATCTCTCTCCCTCTCCAACACCCCTCTGTCTCTCCCTCTCTCTCTCTGTGAATTTTGTCCTCTGAGGTACATGTTGTCTCTGATTTACATCACCTTCTGTTCAGCTGCGTTGCTGTATTTGGGGTTCGTCAGAATTCAGACTTCTCATTCAGTCTCCGTCTCTACAGACGTGTTTCGCAGTCTAGCACACGCAACTGTCCTCGGAAATGTAAAATTTTCCAATTGATCTTGCGTAAATGTACTATGGTGGTACAATCAAATAAATATCATGGAACTTTAAAAAAAAAAATCAGATTATCACGGAAGAAAAATACTGTGGTACGTGACTGCATGAATTCAATAATTCATGAAACAACAAGTTCAATAATTACTCAAAAAAAAAACTTTTGAGTAAGGGATGGTATTATCTAGGTTAAAACCATGGTACATTTGCATGGATTAGACTAAACCATGGTTACAGAAGTGGAAGTACTATTGCGATAGCGCATTTCTGTAAGGGTAGCTGAGCTTGGCATGTGATTAAGTAAAACAGGTTAGCAAGTCAAACAGGGAATGTCCACTGCAGAAACATGGAGGGATCTCACAAGTTGCCTCACACTGAAAATACTTTGATGATTTGGGGAACAAAGATCTTAGGGACTAGTAGTGAACAGGAGGGAATGAGTGTCAGGTTAGGGAGAGGGTCAGTATACTGAGGGGATTGAAGACGGCCTCGGAGTGGCTGGACATGGAGTTCTTCAGTGTTTTATGTCAGGATTTAGTAAATGTGAACCGTGGACCTCTGTTGAGATGTAATCACAGTACTAGACCTGATGTGTGCGGTACTGCGATAAAGCATTCAAAACAAAAGATTTTTCCTTTGCTTTGGTTACACAACTTTCACCACAATATAATGGATTCAACCCCTTAGTTTTTGGTGAAAAGTAACAAGTACATTGGTTAAGTCATAAAAACATAACATAGTGCAATTCTCTCAGTTCAGTCACTGATACAATCGATAGGTCATGATCAAACAATGTAAGGCAAGTGTTTCAAAATGAGTCTTTCAAATGCTAAAGGTACAGTAATCTTACAGTTTATTTCACTGTTTTCACATTAGGCAAAACTCATGCTGTACACTTCAATCACAACTGATAATAATTTAAATAATTCCCATAATTTCTTTCCCATAATAAAATGTGATCAATGAAGTCGTCTTCTAAAATTATGCAAAATTGCATAACTTTAATCAAAAAATGTTTTTTGTCTAATCAACTGTAACAAATACAATCAGAAAGAAATGAAGGGAATGTCAATGTTTAGCACACACTATGCTAATGTTTAACACACACTATGTCAATGCTTAGCACACACTATGTTAATGTTTAGCACACACTATGCTAATGTTTAGCACATACTATGCTAATGTTTAGCACACACTATGTCAATGTTTAGCACACACTATGCTAACGTTTAGCACACACAATGCTAACGTTTAGCACACACTATGCTAATGTTGCAGCACACACTATGCTAATGTTGCAGCACACACTATGCTAATTTGCATCAATTCTGCCTTCCGCAGTTAGCCACAACTTCTTGTCCATGTCAAAAAGAATATCTTCATTTTTCATGCACTGCGGGAAAAGTCTTTTTGCCTGACAAATCCAAACCTGACATTAGTCACCAGTGATGATGTGACATGGCTTATCCACGGGCTGAAGAAGATCAGGAAGCAATGTCTAGGGATCTCTTGCTAATTTTCTATTAAGAAGACTAGTGAAAAATTAACACATACTTGTGTGAAGAGTACTAAAGCGACAAAAAAAAAAACTGTAATATCCTTGTTGGGCTACTAGGCCCATGTTGCTAGGGGCTTAGGGTTGCCGAGGAACACAATTAGTCTGTTATTGTTGTTATTATAATAATGTAGAAAAATAACATGCAACAGCTGTTACCTGAGGTGGCACAGACGTAGTCATGGCACTATTTGGGCCTTTTTTTACCACATTTTATTTCTCTCATGCATTGACCAATTCATGATAACAGCCTCGCCACATCCAGCAGGAGATTGCGTTCCGAGGCCGATGAGCAATATTGGAGTACGTTCAAATATTGTAAAATGCACCTTAAACAATAATTTGCATTATGTAATATAGCAGATAATGTCAATATGCTAGGCTCCGGGATAAACAACTGAATGTGACTTTCACAGAACTGGATTAAATGGAATTTCCCTGCCAGATTCAGTAGCCGCTTGATCACACCTACAGAGTCAATCCCCAAAATGTACACATTTATCTGCATTATCTGGATGTGCGAGCAACAGACGTGTAACGCTTTGATCGTGGCCTCAGCGCCACAAAGCGCTTTGGCACGCCGGACGATCACTCATTTCCAGGGGAACACCACGCCAGCCTTGGAGCATTGCCTTGCAGACACATAAGGCAGTTACAGTAGCAATCAGGTTAACACGTTGTGCTTCATTGACAGAAGAGGTAAAGGTGGGGAAGACAGAGGGGTGTGCTGAAATAGCAGCAGGCTGGGATCAAAGACATGCTACCTTGGAAAACAGTATGGGAACCTGGGGCAGTGGACTACCCTACGCCTCACTTTGCTCTAGGCTTCTATCCCTTTCAAATAGGAAGTGTGGAAAATTCTTGTGGAAAAAAATCATCTTCATAGTTACTGAGAAGAGAACAGATTATCCATTGACTGTCCATTATAAAAAAAAAAAAACATTGCTGGAATGGAGATATTTGGTTTCTATATGAGCTTCCAGGTGGAGACTGCCAGAGGCGCTGCTGGAATCACAACACAGTCAGGGCTTTGGCTATAGCCCGGATGCCCAGGCCTAACAACGCCCCTGGAGACTACCCACTACATGTTGCTCTTTCAACCTTAGAAGTTAGTTATGCTTTTTTGAAAACAAACGCAACAATGCATAACATTATTGCCAGAGTTACGGCGTCGGGTGGTCGATTCAGCCAACTGTGACAGCCTCGTAGCGTTGCCGTGGTCCCACTAGGCAGCCAACCTTAGATGCCAGGTTTGTCGATGGCATGTCATACCTAAGTTCAGAGCCAGGTTCTGCAGAAGATCTGTCATACATTACAGCCTCACATATCAAGCTTTTGCAGCCTGAGTTACAAATGCAGATTGGTGTTGGGAAGTACCGGCCTTGTCCATAGGCTAAGGACCTTGGTAATATTTGAATCCCTTATTTGATACAATTTATACATGGATTCAAATTCCCGCAAGTCACAGACAGACACCAAAGCATTGTTATTGCCCCCATTGTATTTCCATTACGGCCACTCCTAAAATAAATGTGTCTCGGCAGCCAGCTGGACACAAGGGCTGTAATGCCTGCCTTGTAGGCCCAGGGGTTTAACTGGATCAACATTTAGTTCTGCAGTGCACACACAAACAAACACATTTCAGGTTAAACTGTCCGAGGGGAGGGGGGGGTCAATTAACCGAAACCGAACCCCTATTAAAACTGACCTACACTCAAAACACCAAACTTTACTCAGACATCCAAAACAGATTGATATGTTGTATGCTCGTGCGTAAATGTACATACTTTTTTTACAAACCGCTCGTTTCATTGTAGCATCTGGTCTGCGCTAATGCTACTTTATCCCCACTACTTCATCTTCATATTTTCCAGAGTACACAGTATCATAGCTGTGTGTGTCTGACTACATCCCTTGGAACTGAGAAAAACATTTGTATTTCTCTCCACAGATCTATGAGGTGATGACAGACATCCTGTAAGTCAGTTTTAGACTTTGACTGGAGGATGGTTTTTGAAATCACCTAGTAGGGATATACTGTACCTCAGCAGGTCTGGGCCAGAAAGCTCACTACACAAAGTTAACAATAGTATCAGTAAAAGTTGTTCTCCCTGCCAGCCGTCTTCCTCAGCTGATCTTGTCCTGTTAACAAGGCCATATCCACCACTACAGAAATACTCAAGTCATGAGTCGCGGCCCCTATCCCACTCTAAGTACATTCTGAGTTCCATTACGCAAATACACTATATGAATATTATAATCAGTTTGTATGTAAGTGGAATGCAGGATCTCATGACAAACGTTATCTATATTGCTTCATAGCCTTTGTTTTATCTAAGCCCCCAGAACAACAACTTTTGCTCTGTGCTCACTTTAATCAATACGAAACCCTCCCGAGATAAACGGAATAGAAAAGTTAATCACAATAAACAGACACACTGCAAGAGACTGTCAATTTGTATTTCAACTATGGGCAAGTCAAATAGATGGGCTATACTCTGCTCCAACTGTATGTCCCTTTCTCTGTGTCTCCTCTCTCTCCAGGTCAGCTCAGGGGTGGGAGAGCTGATGGCCCATACCTGAGTGTTCCAGATCTTTAGAGAAGCAAATGTTGTGCAGAACCCCTGATTAACATCACCGAGGGGCTGTTGGAGACTTGGTGGGGCCAGACGGACCTCTTCGTCGAATGCACTTCCAGTCTTCCTCAACAGAAATTTCTCATTACACTATACTGATGTTTTTTTTGTTCTTCCAATGATCAATTTACATCCAGAGTCTCAACCTGATGTCTTAGACTGGGCCTCTCAGACTGTTATAAAAAGGCACATCTACTATCTCGGTGACGCCCCCCCCCCACCCCCAAAAGGTATGCTTTTAGTTGTCTAATATAGAAGCCAATTTGCATAGGAAGAATGTTGTAAATAACAATACTGCGTTAACTGCTTGCTATGGCAGGTTTGAATGAATGCCGGCCTATAACGCCATGGACATGCATGAGCTTACAGAGCTGACGCCGGTCCAAACCCCTCAGGTCCGAGGACACTCGTCTCATTTCATCACCTTAACCCCCTTACCCAGAGCAGCGCCGAAGCAGCTCGTATTGGAGGTGTCTGTCGGTTGCAGAGTACACAAACACCCTGTGGCTGTATAACAAGTTTGACCTCATCTTCTCCATATCTCTGCTCCCACCTGAGGAGGAGTAGGATCTCGGTACACTCTGACCGCCGCTGAGCTGTGTGCGTGTGTGTGTGTGTGTGTGTGTGTGCGTGGTCTGACTTCAATCTGGATCTTTCCGGAACTGGACACGCTCCACAATTTCAGTTTGCCCCGGAGGCGACACATTTGTATTTCTGTTCACCGGGATCTGTGAGGTGAGGACAGGCATGCTGTTAGCTAATCTGAGAGTTGATTGGAGGACGCTTTGAAGGATAGCAAGAATGCCCTCCGTTAGCACCCCTGACTGCCTTCATCAGTGACTGGACCTTCTGAGCCCGGTCATTAATGACGCAGAGGAACAATATAGGCTTATTGTCATGACGATCATTACGATGATTACCATGACGATTGTGATCATGACAGCGCTGATTATTATGAGTAAGATGACGATGGTGATAATATTAATAATAAAAATTATCATTATTGTTGTTATCATTGTGTGTCTGCGGCTCGCAGACACACAGAAGAGATACTGAAAAAAGAATGAGACTTTTCTACGTAGGCAGGAGGGAGAAAGAGAAAGGGGTGGAAAACAATTAACTCTGTCAGGTAATTCAAGCTGAATGAAAATAACCATGAAGCAACATAATAAACTGGTGAATTGTGTGAGTGTTGAGGGTTCTTTAGACAATTTTCAGTAAAATATTACTTCAAAGTATGTTTTGTTCTGAGATACATTGTCAAGGTTAGCAGTCACAAAGTTAGGCAGATTTAAAAGCAGGTGTAGTGAAAAGCTGTAAATACTGAAAAACCCCAAAACTCACTAAATAAATAAGAAATTACAAACAAGAGAATGAGAAAAACAGAGCTTTTTAGCATGTGATAAAAGAATAGAAACTATGACCTTCACTACAAGGATTCTCCTACAACATTTAGAGTGTTTAGAGATAATATATTCCCATGTCTTTAGCTTAATGATGGTGTCCATTACTAGTCAATGGTAAGGGACCATTGCCGTCAGCAGAATATTGTTATTAAGCAGTGGTGTGTGTTGTAAAGTAGATGAGGAACCTGTGGGTGGAAACAGCTATAACCAGTTTGACCTCATCTTCTAATCCTCTCAATTTCTGTCATTGCAACTGTGGAGTTGTTCTGAAGCCTCTCTGACCACTACCAAGCTGTGTCATACCCCTCCACCACACACACACGCACGCACTCACGCACACAAACTTTGCAGTTGCTTTTGGAATATTATTAGAAGTCTGTCTAGGTTTCCATAGCTACAAGGCTCTTAGTTTGAAGCACTCCGGGTTTGTTACGTGTGTTTTTTTTGTTCAGGGAAGTTCTAGGAAATGAAGGTGGGAAGTGAGAGCGTTGTAGTGGATAGGATCCGAGGTTATTGCTTTCACTGCAGATGTGTTGACATGACAAATAACATACTAAAACACAAAAACAGCTTCAACTCAAGAATAATAGAAAAGTGGAAGTCGTTCAGTATGGAAAGAAACCTACACAGTGGCATAAATAAGTCTCACCAAAGAAGTTTTTATTCTTCCCTTTTCTTTTCCATCATCTCCCTCTCCTTCTGTGGCCGCTCCTGTCACACGGGGCACAAAGGATTTTCCAACGGCATGGAGACCGAACTGGAACCGGAAGAAATAATTTTAAAAAGGTGGACTGTTTGGGAATGCTCAAACCTAGCCTGTGGTGGTCAACTTGGGGTTACAAAAGAGCACAAAAGGCAGCTGTGTTTGCCCCATTTTATGGTTTGTAATTGGTGACAGGCACAAATAAATTGCTTTTTTTTTTTTTTAAAGTAATTGCCTTTTCCATTTTGGCAGAGCTGTGATACGTCTGTTCTTTCCACTAAATGTTTATTTGACAGTTTGTCAGTCCTGATTTCCAGTATTATCCATGAACATTATGCAGCCGCATCTCTCACAAAAAGAAGTGGTGGATAACAGCCCAGGTGAAAGACATCGGGACATGATGACCAACACTGGAGAAACCCACAGTGACTAAGGAGAGGCCTCCAAACAGCGCCAGCCTTACTCAGGTCACCCTCATCAGAGAAAATATATTGGCAGTAACAACATCTTCCACACAATTTTTCCAAGACAATTGGTTTACCCTCTATCAGCATACTGTTTGTTTTGCCATATTATTTGCTGTAACACATTCTGGAGGATGAAAGTGGTTGTCGCCAGTTCTGTATTGCTTCGTACAGAATGGTGGCGCGCAAGATGGTGAGCGGCTAGAGTCAGTGTTCATTGAATTAGCAGTCAGCTGTTCCCTTTGAGTACTGTTCCTAGTGAGTTACCCAGCCGAGCATTAACAAACCGGCGTTGCTATTAGAGATTGTTAACCTAGCATTAGTGAGCCTGTGTTTCTAGCAGTGGGAAAGTGGATTGGTAAAAGCCTCAGATCCAAGATATCATGGGTCACTTACGGTAAACCAACACCCTTCGAAAGTATGTGTTGGTTTTGGGAATATAACAAAAATATGAAAAAATTTATGTTAAAAGTGCCTTCTGGGATAAACATACAGTATGCTGCCATGCCAGTTGTTTTGGTACCAGTAAACAGATAAAATATATGTGAAATAGACTACAGGTATACTAAGCTCTTGAGGCATTCACAATATTTTTTATATAAAAAAATATAGTGCAACTAATTCAATGTCCTATATGTATTAATCACAGACTGAAGCTTTCAAGAAAATTAACAGTACACCACGGGGAACTTTAATAACACCCTTGCTAACACAAGAACAACAACATTTAATTTACTGCAATCAACTCCTGTATAATCCAATAACCTATCCAGTCTCGACAGAAGATCTCCATCAAGACACCGTGAGTCCCAAATGGCATCCTGCCTACCTGTGCTCTAGTCAAAAAGTATATGGGATGGGGGGGGGTCTGTTTCCTAGCAACGACAAACCACTCTTCTGCTCTCATCACATTGCTTTTTCTGAGAATGGATGGAAGGGGAAAACAGATGGAGGGAAGAGGGATGGGGAGAGCGTGAGAGGAGGGAAAATGGATGGAGGGATGGGGAGAGCATGAGAGGAGGGAAAACTAAATGGACAGTTACCAGCTACTGTATGTCTGTATATACTGACGTCAACCTAGATAGACCTTGCTATCCATCTGCAAGGACGCGAGGAAGTTAACATGGAGATATATCACACGTTAGTCTGACTAAGTTTCAAAAATAGAACATGGAATATTCAATACTCCATCGTGTGTCCATTTCTCCAATCGTCCAGAGAAAACAAACTAAATAACGAATATATAGTGGGTTTGTTCTAAATTAATAACAATAAATATAGCAGTCTCCTCCTCCTCCTCTATAAAGGGTATTATAAGGGTAAATAATGTGTAGTGTGTGAAATTTATAGGAAGTTTGTTAATCTTTAAAGGACTAAATCTTTCTTTGAAATATGGCATAGTGTATACTCATAGCCATAAGTATTGGCAAACCAGTTGAAATTGACCAAAGTATTTGGTCTTCTATTCTACATTTCAGTGTTAATATTAAGAAACTTTTATTTTTGATTCAGAACCTAATATCATTTCAGATCCTAAATGATTTTTTTATTAAAAAAAAAAACTATTTCAATGTGGCTTTCTAGCAGGTTAAATGAAAATGATCTGTGCAGGCCCATGGTGCGGTGGTCTAGGCAACTACACCTCCTCTATTCTTCTAAGCAGTCACCACCTCGTTCTTAATTTGTCTCCAAGCAATAACGCCCTGAAATTAAATATATTAAAAAAAAAACGCTAATGAAAAATTAACTTAATCCACTCACTGATTGATAGCACCAAACTGCTTAGCTTAAATTGCAAAGCTTCAACCATAACTGGGTCTTTATTGGTTCTTTTTTTTTTTTTTTTTTAGAAAACTGTCAAATAAAACAGCACTTTGGGGGAATCTAACCGCATCTAGCAGAAGATGTATTAATTTCTTTTAACTCTTCATTCAGTCAAATGATTATTCTGTATTATATGTTTGAATGTGTGCATTGTTGTACGCTATACCACTATTACCATATTAATACCACTATAATTACAGTACCAGTCAAAAGTTTAGACACAGCTACATATTAGTTTTAAGAATCGATACTGTTCTCTACAACCATTTTGATACAAACTCTCATTCTGAGACCTCCGGAAGCCGAGGAACTGTTTTCGTCACTTCCTAGATCTCAAGGGTAGGTATCTCCAGTCGACGAGTTGCACTTCTTCAGGATTTCATCCTGTCCTACTTATCAGGGATGGATTCAGAACTGGGACACCAGGTGAGTGCAATTAATTTACAGGTAGAAAATAATATATTTTTTTGTGCTCACCAGGTCAAGTTACTGAAAGTTAACTTAATAGTAATGCTAGCCAAGAACTCCGATAGCAATCAAAGGATAATTTACCATGCATAACTGTTTTCTTTCTCTTTTCTGGTTCCTGCCTTCTCTGGTGAGATGCACTGTTTATCTCTCCGCACCCAATAGCTTTAGGACATGGGCTCTTCGGGCAATATTTTCTCTCTCCCTCTCTCTGATAATCCCTGGAATAATGTTCCGTTACATGTCTGCGCTATCTTATAATGTGAGCCTATGTAGTGTTTAATGTGATAAATTATTTTACAATGTTAATTCAAGATTCGCATTTGATAGACAACTCAGACGAAAACTGGCAGGGGAATCATTGGTTAATATTGCTTGCTTGCATATATCCCATTCCTGCTTTTATCTTCTTGGAGTCAGATATGATAAGTCTTAACAGGCTTTGTTCATTAGTTCTTTATTTGTTCAGCTGTCTCTGTGCATTTCCTTTTTAAATTGCCGGTTACAGAGATTACAGAGAACAGGATAACTGCTAAGCTAGCCGAAAAAACACTCAAGTAAAACACGGAAATGTTATCTAAATGTTTTAGGCTTGTTCATGTAGACTTAGCATTGGATAGTACAGCTACATCTCTGAAGAACAAGGCTGAAGTGTGTGAAATCTCTAATTGTATGTGTATATTAAGATTGCCTGGCCTATCAGCAGAAAGAATCGATATGCTGTGAATCAGAGCAACGCAGTTGCCTTGGGGTACAACCAACAGAGGCAGGGGGCTTAATGGGTGTAACAATGGTGGTTGCAATCTAGTAGCGATCCTAGGTGGATTTATATCTCCAAACCTGGAAACACAGTAAATCATTTCTCAGAATTCTACCAAGACCACGGTGGGCAGAAATATTGTGGAAAACCACAGAATGAGAGGACAAGTGAATGTTTAAACAATTTACAGGCATGTACAGCATGTTTGGAAGAAGTCATCTACCTGGGTTTGAGAAATAGTCACACCAGCTTTTATACAGAGAGCAATTTAAGGCTAATAACAAAACCTTAAGCTATAGGGCCTGCGGGTTCTCTGACAGTCGTAACAAGAGCATCACTGACTAAAACAGGACTAACATAGAACTGTTTCATGCGATCTTAGAACTTTTATGCCCGAAAGTCAACTTTTTGGGGGCTAGGACCAGTTGAGATCAGGGAAATCAATCACACGACTCACTTTTTAACTCAGTAATTTATAACTATTATATAACAATGAATTTTTCTAGAGCCAAGCAGCATTGCTAATTATAACCATCTCAATAATTTATTTGAGTTGCTTCTGTCCTGACAGAAGTTTTAACTAAATAATTTTTACAGTACAATATCTCACCAAAGTGCTTATTAGAGCGCTATATCGGGGTGACCTTTGCCCCTCAAGACACCCCTATCGGTAGAAACAGTAAGTGAACCCCTTCTCCTGGTTCCCATAGCAACTTCCACTCCTTTTCAAGCAGTCCGCCTAATGATATTTTTGGATGAGCATGTCTCTTATGTCCCAATGTCCACCATCTGTCTTCTACAAGATTTGTTGGTCACACACACACACACACACACACACACACACACACACACCTCAGTCCATCAGGAGGAAAAAAAATACAAACAAGCATTTGGCACAACAGCAGACGCATCTGCTTCCACTTGTTCGTCTAAATTAGGCCTCTGGCTGCATTACGCAACCGGCTATGAAACGCTCACAAACAGAAGAAGCCTGCGCGTTTCATGTCCCACGTCTGTGTAAGCAGATAGGTAATTTGGCAGAGTCGGGCAGACTAGGCAGAGACGGTCGTCCACACAGCGTGAGGAATTGGGTAGCGGTTCATTCACCGAACGGCTGGGGCCGGCTGGCAGGGGATCACATCAGGACACTGCCGTCATCTGCCCGTGTCCCAGGAGGCTGCCTATTTCAAGTTAACGCACTACGTTTGCCCCAGGCTCCCAGAAGACATGGTGCAATGTGGGACGCGGAAACGCAAGCTGTAGATACCTGGCACGGGATCCAACCAGGACCTACACGCTCGCATTCTGAATTCAAAGGACCTGCTGTTTGCGTTGTTGGTGAGTGTTTTGGGTATCACGGCCAATGATGTGGTTCTTTATGGGTTTGCCCAGTCTATTAAGATTACATTATTTTTTGTCATCAACAGCACACACGGTCTGACAGAAATGCAATGTGTGCTTTTCAACCCAACTCCAAAAGAATGGTAATTGAATGTCTGCTATTTGTTTGAAAATGCAGTGTTACAAAAAAATACAGTGAAAAATATGCAAACAAAAGCTCCCAAATCAAACAAACACCTCAGTTTTCTTTCATGTTTAAATGATATATTTCTACTAGCTGGCTGCTCTGGGGATTAGCATGAGATTGCCTGAGAAAAGCAGCAGTCCCACACCATTCATTTTCCACTTCAAGTGTTCAGTTGAGACTGGTTGTTCAGCCTGTTGAGGTTCGACAAATAACATTCAATAATCACGTTATTGGATTCCTCACCACATGCCATCCGTTCCAAACCCGTATGTCTCCCAATGCCTTTGATTCCTAATGGACAGATGCTGTGCTACTGTCAGAGAAATGCATATATAATAATATTATTATTAATTCTGTAGAATTAATTGCAGCCAGCAGGACAAACTAACATAAAAAACGCATGAGTCACTCTGCAGAAACAAGTATGACACAAGATGTTTAAAAATAAATTGTTTGCAAATAGAGTCACTGGGACTGTTGGAATCAGCACACTGTGTTCTCTTACGGTGCCGAATGCACTGTTTATGTTCAGACACTGGAAGAAATTAAGCAACAGACAGCTTGCAACATGCCAAAAGTCTAATTTATTGATAACAGAAAGAGCGAATGTAAAACAAAAGGATTCTGTTAAGGAATGACAGTAAATTGGGTTGCTAAAATAATGTTACAGAGGCATTGGACAAGTGTGTATGGAACAACTTCCTACTGTACGTGGCATCAGTTGGGGTCAGAGGTTAGATGGGCAAATACAATGGGCATTACGTCCACGATCTGAAATATGAAAATACAATTGACACAATCCATCCATGCATTTAAGTTCAAGATGCTATTTATGGTTCTTGTTACAAATTCTCAGCATTCGTGTCACTGAAAACACAGGACAGCGCAGACTACAGAAAAGAAACAGAGACATAAGATAGCCTCTCCGTCGCTGGCTAATATCCAGCAACGGCTGTCAAATGAAAATGTCGGGGTGCAGCTGTGGCCTGTAGCGTGACCTGGGGGACCCACAGTCAGGGGAGCGGAGGTGCCGCAACGAAACCACGTGTTGGGTCTCTTCGCGCATGTTTCTTACGCCATCCCAGCTGCATTAATGTTAGCTTGCAGAACAGTTATGCAAACTCATCTGACCCGAAAATAATGAACAAATCTATTGTTGGAATTGGATGACACAACGCAGAAGGCTACAGAAGCCCAGGCCAAACAACACCACTGGAGGGGTGTGCTGCAAAAAGAAACAATACTATGCTGAAATACCGGGAAAGGTGGGCTGATCTGTGGACAGCTGAAGTTTGGCTTGATTAGGTTAACTGTTGTCGTTTAGGGTAACGATGGACGGCTGTGTGTGTTTTCTTCAGTCAGGTGGGGAGATTTTTTGCAGTGGATGTGCGCAGGTGGCATATTTCAGGTAACCTGTTTGACAAACACAAAAACATCATGACTGTTTTTTGACAGTTCAATGTCCTGTCTTAATGTGGCATACATGGAAAAGATAAGACAATGCCACATTTTCTAATGAGGACACTGAACACAAACTGAACTCTGACGCCATAAAAACGTATTGTTAGTCAAGGCGGAGCATGGGAACCGTTCATCACAGAGGGAACTGATATAGACAACGTGTTTTATTTATCATTCAAAAGATTAACAGCGGTGCATTTCAATCACAATAAATGTTCAGTCTTTTCAAAGTGCCGAACAATAGCCAAACAGCCACAAGATTTCAAACAGACCATTGGTAATCAGTACAGGCCTATTGAAATCCCTAGAAAGCACTGCGGAGGATGATCAACACACTGTCAGCTTCCCACAAGACACAATACTCTCGTTCTCCTGTGGCATCGCCAGCAATCACACAGCAATAGAAAACATGTCAGCGAACACAGCCACAAGGCTATCAGTGCCTTGCCCTGCCCCTGAATTCAACCAGCTGCACCTGACAGGTGAGAGTACAGAGCCCACCGTTTACACCAACAGTAAAAAGAACAGGGCCTCGTCCCATCAGTGGAATTGCTGGTCATTTTCTTGCGGTTTCCTGCAGCCTAGCCGTTAAGGGTAAATGACTGAACCAGTCCTACTGAATTGGCATTTAGCCGGAATGCCGGAATGGTTGGAGGACACCCAGACGTCCGAGGAATTTGGCCGGTTCTGTACTGTATGCCGGGTGCACCCTGTAAGGTTGGAGGATAGGCAAGTCGTGCGGCGCTAACGCACGGAAACCAAATGCCATTTATGGCAATTTCATGTAGGGTACTTCCTGTTGGTCAACTGGCTACCTGACCAGTCATGGAGCTGCAGGCTCTTAGACCGGTTGTTTTCAGAGAGCAAACTGATTTGCCAGGGGGACAGCCTCAGCTGTGTGTGTGTGTGTGGAGGGGGGGGGGAGGGGGGGGGATAAATACACATCCAAGCACGATCACGCTTGCTTTCTCCCACCCACGCACACACGCACGCACGCACGCACGCACGCACAGGTTCCAATTCCATGGAGTGAATTAGTTCTAACTAACAATGACCAAGACATCCAGGTGAGGGTAGATCCAAACGAATTGGTGACCTAATTATTCAATCGAGTACAAGGTAAGAGCAAAAACCTTCAGACACTCGGCTCTCCGTAGAACCGGTTTGACCCGTGTGGTCTAGGTCTTCCAAACAGTGCATCATAACCCGCTCAAAGAGAGATGGAACAACCAATCCATCAGATGACCTGTAGTCTACAGTCATGCCCCGAGACGGGACGAATTTCACATTCTCTTATACACGTATCAGTGTGTTAACCAATGAAGCCCTGTGTAAAGCCATGAAAAAGAAACCTGAAAGAAACATACAGTAGTAGTAATAATTTCTTTAAACCAATGAAGGTCATAACACTTAAAACAAAAATGAGAAATAATCCATGGTACAGTATAAATGTCTTAAAACAATTCCTAAAAATTAAGGGCCAGTTCAGCCAAGTTTCAATTAGGGCAGCACGATTTGGATAAAATATTAAATCGCGATTCATTGGACAAATATTGCAATTTCGGTTAAGATTTGCGATTTTCAAACATGGGTGTAAACAGCGTGTAATCTCACAGGGTGTAAATAATCTCTCTTAAAAATAGGGATCACAGCCTACATAATGTGCTATTAAACTGAATAAAAATCGAGTTAAACTTGTATTTTACACTTACACCAATTTGAAGGTGCAGCCATGTTGAACTATTCGTTTAACTGCTCATTTAATGCAATGGCGTTGGTAGCGTTTGCTATGTTTGTGTCGTTGTCAGAGCTGGTTAGGCAAAACCCTTGAGGTATATTTTCTCCCATGTTATGCATGTTTCTAACCACTGACATTGAATCCGAAACTTTTAATAATCATGCTGTTGTGTAGGCTATGTGGGACAATATCTTGGTGCCACTCGCTTGAAGCAGACAACTTTGCTAGCAGTTGCAGTGTTAACTCAAACTGAAATTGAAAAACCTTCAAGTATTTCAACAAAATTAGTCCAGGTATTTAAGTAATCTAGAAAAATACGTACAGCAACCGCAAGAAAAATGATTACGAATGTACGATGCTTGCTCGTTGCCTCGCGTGAAGCGCATATCATTCACCTTTTTGTTGGAGCTGAAAATCGCCTAAATTGGCGATTTGGATATTGCACACGTCAATATCGCAATTTCGATTATAATTCGGTTAATCGTGCAGCCCTAGTTTCAATACATAGATTTTTTGTATCCCAATATCAGAAAATGCACTTCAAGCGCATCACCCAACAATGGCAAAAAGTTGCAAGTGTAATCTGTCATTTCCCTTTGCTAAGATTCCACACGCTCAAATTCTGTTATACTTGATTAAACTAACACATAATAGTGTAGGTAATCACTGCACAATCTAACTCGCTAAGAAATATGTTTTTTCAGGATTTTTAAAGCTGGTCAAACGAGCGAAAGTAAACATGTGTGTGTGACGTGGGGCATTGCGAAGAATTATTTTAACAGAATGAAATGTTTTCTAACTGCGCAGAAGCTGATTTTTAGTGTGTTTAATAATGTGGCCAGTGTGATAGAAGATGTACTGTAGGCTGATACTGCCGCAGGCAGCCGCAGGCAAGATAGCTCCCCGTGTCCCGTCTTGATTTAGATCCACACTTCATGGTCATGTGATTCACTGAGAATCCTGTAACTCAGTAGTCATTTCCAATTCGCCACACACTGTTACCAGACTCTGTACGGCATCGACTCAAGCCTGGGGGCCGAGGCTGTTTGTATGGAGTTACTTTACTGATCCCCCTACGATTGTTTAGGTGAGAATACAAAAGCACTACTGTTCACCTGTAACCTTGAGAAACACCTCACACACAGGTAAGGAATAATTATCTATCACATGGCCCAGAGAAAAAAATAAAAACAATGACTCCTTCTGTTGTTCGGTGTAGCCGTAAACTATCTTTCAGTTACTAATTAGTAGGGCATGTAATGATGTGTAATTTGGCAAGGTCAGCCCAACATCTGGAGGCTGCACGGCTGTGGACAGTGCTACAGTAGGACTGAGGTGAGACTAATCTTTAGCCAACTGAAACTGGTGGAGTGACACGGTTTAAAATATTATACATTCTCCAAAAATACTAAATGCGCACACACACACACACACACACACACACACACACACACACACACACACACACACACACACACACACACACACACACACACACACACACGGTAAGCGTTAGGCCAGTAATCAAAAGGTTGCTGGTTCAACCTGCCCAGAGCAAGGCACTTATGCCTGTTTGACTCAGGATCTTCGTTGACGGTTGACGGCTGACAATCGCTTGCTGTCAGCCTCACATGACTCAGTCACCGTGGTCAACCCACTCTCTCCTCAGCAAATGCGAAAAGAAAATATTTCCATTCCACACAACGCCCTGTAGATTTACAGTACACTCCACTACAGGTGTAGGTATTTAGAAAACATCTAGGAACAGGAAGAGAGCCATTCCATTCATGGAGGATCATTTCCTGGAATAATGGTCTGGCACGATTCACAGCATGTGATGCAGCTTCACCACGCTTCTCCCTCATTCACTCTGTGGTACATAAACCAGTTGCACACCAAACACAGCAGGTCTATCCAAAGGTGGCGATTATCAATTAACAAAAGACAAGACAATAATAGTAAAACGTAATGTGAGTTTTCCAATTTGAAAAGCAATTACTATAAATCCCATGTAGTGCCATGGGTAACATTTATATATAGAGAAAACACTGATTAAGTTTGATTTAAAAAAAAATGAATACAATATTGGCTTTGTCTTTACTTGGTCTATTGAATATGTGCTTTTTAAATACCTCAGGAGACCGATGGGGACTCAGGGGGTCACTTCTAATGGAGGAAACTCTGTGTTGATGCTAGAGACTTTGTCATGCCCAATGACAATTGGCTGACATGTGGCAGAAGAAACAAGTGTGACAACGTCAGATGAAAGCAGGGAGTTTCGCCGGTGACTTTCATCTGCTTTGTATGATCATAGGCTTTAGAGGAGTTTTTTTTTTATTAAGGCAGACATATCCGTTCATTTTCAAGTGGTTCCAAGCATGGAAATAGCATGATCAACTATGTATTTTTTCTTTCTTTTTTTCAGATCGCTGCTCAGATTTAGGAAAGCCCCTTCACCAGCTTGATCAAGTATGACCATTTTAACCTGTTGTGCTCTTTAGAAATAAATTCTGCTTGTAACAGAAATAGCAATAAAAGGCAATATATTAGAATTATCAAGTCGTACTTTATCATATACATTGTTAAAAAGTGTATGGATTAGGCAAAAAAACATTCTGAGGGACATAAGATTGTCAGACTGTGGTCGTTGAAATGGCTCACCCTAATTATGAAGGATGATTGAGCTGGAGGAAGAAAATAACAAGTGCTGTTATTATTCATCTTTGTGCAGGAAAAAAAAATATATTTTTTTAAAGTAGGACCCAATTCAGCGGTCCAAAATCCTTTTCAGTTACCGACCACCTACTGATCTTTCTCCTGCACTGACGTGTTTTACCAGTATGCTGATTGTCTCATGAGTCTTCTCAAGTACCCTCAGGTGTTCTAGTACCCCTGGTTGGGAATCACTGATCTAGTTCTCCTGCTGTTCCCTCTCTTCACACTCAATCGTCAAAGAGCTCTTTAAAATTTGGCATATTTTGTCCCTTAATCAATTCACGTACAAACACATTTTCTCTCCTTTCTGGTTAAAGACAAGGCTGAGAACACACCTTAGTGTTTTTTAAGAGTCATCTGGAGTGTCTGAACAGTAAGCTACATACTGACGTCACTGCAGAGAATTTTCTCCCACTCGTTTCCTCTCTTTTCTCCATCTATCATAAACTTAGTCTTTGCTGTTCTCTTTCTCCATCTCTATGACTCTACATCTATGTAACTTCCTCTCATTTTCATCTTTCTCTCCCTTTCTTCCTCTTGTTCCTTCTTTTCTATTTCTTTCCTTCTCCTTCTTTCTCTCTCTGTCTTTTATAACACCCCTTTCTTTCTCTTCTCTCCAGGTGTTGATAGTTTTGTCACTCTACTGTAAAAGCACAATTAAAAGCCAATCTTCCAAAGGCAGTAATTATAACACGCAACAGGGTTGACGTTTGGCATCAGACTGCGTGAAAGCTAGTCTTGTAAATGTCACCTATCTACAGGAGAGAACACACACACACACACACCTGTCAGAAGAGTGGGGCTCAGGGAGAATGACAGGTGAAGTAAGACTAGAACAGCTTAAAATGAGACATGGAGTGCCAAGTCATTTGCAGGTGTGTAGCTTGGCAGAGATTTCTCTGCACGGTGCCTACAAAATCAAACCAAAGTATGTGTGTGTGTGTCTGTTAGTTGTAACTGCTATAGTTAATGCAGCAAATGTCTGTGTTTTGGACACTAGTCACAGACGGTTGTTGACACAGAGATAAATTGGTCATTCAAACCAGGTCTTTTCGGAGGCCAAATCCCTGAAGAACAATGAGGTATCAATAAACCAGACGCAGTTCATCTGGTGGGTTGGTATATCTTTTATCTGGTTGGTGCCAGCTTTTACCTGTATGGAAACATTTCCAGACGCAAAATAGAGCCTTCAGAAAAGGACACTAAACTGCTGAGGAGAAAAACGATTTTAGCTACCCCAGGGATCCAGGAAAGAATAGAACGGCTGCTATTCTGATTGGACCAGGGATTGGGGGTTTTCTGCAAAACATCGGGATAGGAGATCCACAGGGAACTCAACTTCTCAAATATGCTACACCGATGCTTAGAAAGTTCCCTACGAACAGAGATTACCCGGGGGAGGTGACCTCAATGACCGGCGAAGGCACAGCTAGGCTTCAAACCATTCAACCACCTCTCGGTAGCTACGGGGCTCAACGCCAAACACATTATCTTCATGAGACGTTTGGCTTTCCTGAATGTGGAGTGGATTTAGACTGTTACAAGACCGGCCCACCTTCTGAACACATGCTAAGCTGTGAGGAAACAACGGTTAGGGAGTTAGCCTGAGACTCACTCCTTCCTGAATTACATCGGAGGAAGGTCCAACTGGTAACAGACAGTGAGGATAGTTGTCTCGGCTTCAGGAAAAAGGCCAATTCCCAACTGGACACTCATGCCAACAGGCAATGGAGTCTGGTCAGCCGTCAACGACTGGACGAAAGTGCAGCTCAAGTGACCGCCTGTGATTCCGTTGTGGCCAACTATTGTGTCGTCCTGGGAGCTTCTGATGGCCTTGATGGAAAATCTCTTCTGGCTTTAAGTGAAACTCCATTTTAACGGAGGTGGGTGGGAGACCACATGCTGCTGGAAATGGTGCTGGAGGGCCAGTAGGAGGCAGTCTTCGCTTTGGTCTACAGATGTTATCCAAATGAAAAAGGGGAGTGAATAAGACATTGCTCTGCCCACAGTGGTGTTTTTCAGATTGGCAACAAACAGGTGTCGATTCCCAGTGGTTATTAAAGACCCCATGGCATTTATCATAACAGAAGACCCAACCCAGGTGTCCGTTTTTCCTTTCCAATCTGGCCCTCATATGGGTTTGGCCATGTAATCATCCCCAGCGGTCATTGGCAGCCTTGTTGCATTTTAAACAAAGTGCTATTTGTATCCTTTAGTGTCGATGCGCATAACGACCTTCGCAATTTTTGAATCCCATTTGATTGTACGTGATTTCTGGATTCAACTACAATTCTTTAAATTAGTGTGTGTAGGGGGGTGGAGTCTGTGTGTGTGTGTGTGTGTGTGTGTGTGTGAGTGTGTAGGGGGGAGGAATCTGTGTGTGTGTGTGGATGAGTGTGTGTTTGTGTGTGAGTGTGTGTAGGAGGGTGGAATCTCAGGATATGTGGGCATGTGTGAGTGGCCTCTGTGTGTGTGTGTGTTGGGGGGCACACTTCTTTGGGCGTGTGAACATTAAAGGACAGAATCACAGTCTAAATCAGCAGCTATCTCTGGAAGTAAATGAGCTATTGTGGCGCGTCTTGCGTTCGGTTGCATTTAAAATTTAATCAAAATGTAAATTGTTGTAATTTGCAAAATGCCATAGCTGTATACAAACTATATTTAATAGTTATTTACCAACGTCTACTATAGTTCATATTGATGAAGTGCATTATGTATAATTCACAATGAAAATAGCAGAGCTGTGTTTTGTGATGTATGTTAAGATTCAGTTGTACTATGGCACTGTGCAGTAGAGTAATGAATATTGGATAAAGGTCAGACAATAAAGACATTCATTTTGTATGGGATTATAATGTTATGCGGTGTTCTCGCTTTATGACTGACAATGGTGCAATGGTTAGAATGATAACCTATTTCAATGAATGCCTGTCCTTCAGAGTTTTGATACAATTTTCATTCCCTGTTATACACAAGCCTCAATAAAGTAATATCACATTGAATACAGCAAAATCTAAATAAATAAATACATATACATATATACACATAAAAAACAACAAAGACAAATAGAAGAATATAACATATTACAGCAGGAACAGAGAAATTACTTAACTGATTTAAAATATCAATATATTTTTAAGAAGTTTTAAAAGATACTGTATTTTAGAAAGGTAAACAATGAAAACACATGCCATTCTGGTGCACATCCAAGGGCTAACCAAACTATAGGACATAATCAGTCTAACACCTCACCCAGGACGAGCCAGACGGTCCGGTACTTCACCCAGGACGTGCCAGATGGTCCGGTACTTCTCCCGGGACGAGCGACACGGTCCGGTACCTCACCCAGGATGAGCAACACGGTCCGGTACCTCACCCAGGACACCCCAGACTAACTCACCTAACTTTGAACAGAACCGCCTGCCACTCACCTAACTTTGCAGCTGATAAAGTATATGATTAAAAATAAATGCTGCTAAATGCAGTGGCCTGAGGAAACGCATGACTCATTCACTCTGCAGAACAACAATTCTGGCACAAATACCTGGTCCAGAATACATGAGGAAGCAAATGAGTGTGGATGGCTTATTGTTGACAACTCTAATTTAATGTACAGTACACAGTATTTAATGTAAAGTATACAGTATTTAATGTAAAGTATACCGTATTTACTGTAAAGTATACAGTATTTAATGTACAGTATACATTATTTGCCAACGCCAAAGGAACTTGAACCATCCTAATAGTCCTGTCTTTTTATTAAAACGCTTTCAAGCGAGCCACAACTAAGTCAAATAAAACATGTTGGCATGAACTTAACCTCTGAAAAATTTGTTTTCTTAGCTTCTTTGGTTGCGCTATTGTATTTTGCGCTAGAGCATTGTGTATTCTGTCCTGAAGGGATGATTCTTTTGCTGAAATATTTAATTATGGGGATTTCAAAATGCAAATAGCCAAAAAACTGAAAACTGAGGCTAAGAACAATCGGTGTTGATCCCTGTTAATCTCCTCCCAGTGTGCGAATAACGCTCATGGGACTGCTGGAATCTCTCTTCGGTATCATCAGCATGACCATGTTGTTAACCCGATAACTTGTCTTACAACCAGGTATTCATGGGGTTAAAAGGGAAGTGCCAGGGGTTGTTTGTTTAGCAAAAGACCACAGAGTAAGGTAACAAGTAAATATATGAAGCTTCACTTCATTTTCTGCCGAGTCACTCACGCACCCCACACTACCACTCAAGGGTTTCCACTTAAACACAAAACCTGACAGCCAGAGAGGTGAGATGGGTAGCATCACTGACAACACAGATTCAAAGACCTACACCTGTAAGAGGAAGTTAATGAGATTTTTCTATGCGTACAAAACCTATGCAATATTGATAAATGAGGCCCCAGGATTTAAAGCAGCTTTGTGAGGTTTTAACCAACGCTTAACCACTGTTCGTAGCGCAGCACTTCCCCTCCACGTACATCCGCCTTCGGCAATCAACGTCACCAACGCAGAATTTTACGCATCCGCAGCGGGTGATTTTGGCATGTGTATTGGGCGCGGTTCAACATTTAATTCAGTCATTTACGTATGTCATATTAGCGACCAGGTCGCGTTGGTTTTGGTGCTGTTGTCCACAAAACTCGACAGTAGAAAAGTCCTGAAGAAAATACAATTTGGAAACAGTATATAGAACGCATGTGAATTTACAGAATGTATAGCACTAGTTATTCAGCAGACGCTCTTATCCAGAGTGACTTGCATTTAGCAGATACATGTTAAAATTCTGCCACTCAGTAGTAATATGTACATCCCACACAATGAAGTAGCTATCAGCAGAGTCGGTGCTTGAAGGAAGCCGATGCAACTAATAAGCACGCATTAGCTCACCACTGTGGGGGGTGGCTGTCAAAACATAGAAAACGCAGTGCATTTTTCCTGGTAACCTACACTAAGGACCAGTGGCGTCGTTAGCTCCAGGCGTCCGGGGCTATTGCCCCGGATCTTTTATGAGTAGCCCCGGATCTCAAATGGACCAAAAATAATAATAATAAAAAATAGCCCCTGATCTATTAATCTATAATTCCGATCGCGAATTATGACAATTTAGACGTGTAGGCCGCTAGCGTGTACATTCAAAACCCTGTACTTTCAGGAGTGTTTGGCTAAGTCCCGAACGTATTGTGATCCTAGCGACGTCTCTGCTGGGGGGGGGGGGGTCATTAGAAGAGCGTGCAACGTTTCATTATTTTTAAGTATCTCTAAAGTACAGAAAGTTTGGAGACCCTTGATCTAGCTACAGCCGACACAACAAAACAGAACAGGAGCTCATTACATTCCCAGACCCCAATCTGTTGTGGCAGTGACACAGGTCTCTGTGTTTATCCTGCTAACTCAGCTCCAACTGTCTCCAACACACACACTCCAGCTCCCTCTTCTCCTGATAGAAACCAAACTGAAATAACACAGCACAGGTCAGAGGTCACACTCTGTTCCTCTCTCTTTACTCTCTCTCTCTCTCTCCATCTCAGCAACCCGTCTCAGCCTCTCTCTCTCCCTTTCCGACTGTCTATGTCTTTGTCTTTATTTTCCGTCAGTTCTCAGTCCTCTCTAGCCAAGCCTATTCTCGAGAGGCCAGGGAGCATCTGCCTGACCAGTCCACAGATGGCGTCTCCTGCTCTGCAAGGAGGTTCTGGGAGACCTGAGGAGGACTGGGAGTTATAGGTTATCTCTGTAGCCGTGGGCTACTAATCTGCCAATTCCCACAGGACACACTGCAGGGTTGGACGTTGGTCCAGGCCACCAGAATGTGGGCAGATGCCTAGGGCGCGCAGGTAATTTAAATACCACCACAGACAACAGGAACAACACCTAGCACCATTTACTATAGGCTTACAACCTGCGCAGGGCCCCCTTAATTGTTTTCACCTTCTCCTAAACCTGCCCTCACATACTTTATCTCAGCTGAATGCCAACAAGTCTACAAAACTGCAGTAGACACACACACACACACACACACACACACACACACACGTCTATTGCACTCTGAGACAGACTTATCCATCAGAACATCCCTTTTCCCCAGACGACAGTGGGGATATTTGTTATGCCACCAGAACATCTGTGATGTAACAATGGTACTGCCTGGCCTTCTGCCTACGTGCTGTGTTAAGACAGCGAGGGCATTCCAAACCTCACCCTATTCCCCATGTCGTGCAGCACTTTCGACCAAGACCCATAGAGCACTTGTCTAAGGTAGTGTACCAGCTGGTAATAAGCGCCATTTCTGCCTGACTATCTGTTAAGACACTGAGATCTCAGCCAAGAAATATCTACCCTGCGGACTAGGTACTTGGTTTGTTATGGCAAGACTGAGTGAAAAATGTACGTGTGTTGATAACATTTGTAGACAGTGTTGCTATGGAGGGGTTATAGTACAGTGTTGCTATGGGCGGTTACAGTACAGTGTTGCTATTGAGGGATTATTGTACAGTGTTGCTTTGGGGCAGTTACCGTACAGTGTCGCTATGGAGGGATTATTGTACAGTGCTGCTTTGGGGCAGGTTACAGTACAGTGTTGCTATGGAGGGATTATTTGTATAGTGCTGCTTTGGGGCAGATATATTACAGTGTTGCTATGTAGGGGTTATAGTACAATGTTGCTACGGCCGGGTTACAGTACAGTGTTGCAATGGATGGATTATTGTACAGTGTTGCTTTGGGGTTGTTACAGTACAGTGTTGCTACAGTAAGCAGGGATTATTGTACAGTGTTATTTTGGGGCGGTTACAGTACAGTGTTGCTATGGAGGGATTATTGTTTTAGTGTTGCTTTGGGGCGGTTACAGTACAGTGTTGCTATGAGGGCTAAAGTACAGTGTTGCTGCGGGTGGTTACAGCTGTGTTGCTAAGGGACGGGTGACAGTACATTATTGCTATGGGTGTTTACAAGACAGTGTTGCTATGGGTGGTTACAGTAGTGTTGCTATGGGACGGGTGACAGTACATTATTGCTATGGGTGGTTACAGTACAGCGTTGCTATGGGGGATGACAGTACAGTGTTGCTATAGGGGGGTTAAAGTACAGTGAAGCCGTGTGTGTGTGTGTGTTTGTGTGTGTGTGTGTGTCCTGTTGGAGCGGCTTAATGAAGAGGAATTGTTCCAGTCCGTTCACATTAGCCCCCGTGCTGTGCAATGGTGGCTGGCAAATCCATCATGTTACCTCTGCTAATTATGCATAAATAATTGTATCGTGTACGGAACATTATCACTTCTGATGGAAGCAAATAAACGCTTTTTTGAAATGGTGTGGAAACAAATAGTGTGGCTAAGAAGGACATTTTCTGAGGCTGGAAGCCTATTTATGCCTCCCAAATGGTACTTTGTTCCTACTTCTGACCAGAGGTTTATGCGTCCTAGTCAACGGTAAGTAGAATAAGCTGCCGTTTGGGACGCGTCCTGCGGCTATGATGTTTCCTCAGCAGGGGGGAATCCGGAGCTGTTATGAGAACAGCTGCTAATGAAGTGGAACAGGGTCGACCTGGAGACACTTGGGGGTAGAGTCGTCCAGCCAGAGAAGACACAGAGAGGCCTTACCTGGTGCCACCTGAAAACGTCCTTAATCATGTTGAGATTGAGGACCTTTTTTCGACTGCCTCCACTGAAGAGCCGTGGGCTAAATTCAAATAAGTCAAGTAAAGCACTGACAGTATTTACAAGTGTACGACATGTACCCGATGTACATACAGCAGCACACAGAGAATGGTCATCAAATACAAAACGCCAAAGTAAAAGAAGGCTATCGTGCCTGGTCTAGCCCCATCCACCTCGGCCTCTGCAGTTAATAAAACCAGAAACGGCACCCACTCATGCTAGGTTCACCTCATGTGTCCGCCATTAGTCTATGCTAGGTAGAACGCAAAATGTATTTACTACAGTATGTCTATGAAATGCTGCTGAATTCAGAAATGACTTGTAAATTTAAAGCTGGCAAATTACTAATGTGTTAGCATCTATGGATGAAAAGACATGAAGAACAAATTATATCAGAAACGCCATGTGTATAAAGACGGCATTAATATAATGTTGGGAACTGCTGACTGTATGTAACAGGAATATGAAGTACTAATTGCCAGGATATGTCACGTTTAATGAGAGTATTTGCCAAATGGCAACCTCTAGTCAACAGCAGAACACCATAAAAGAAATATTGTTACATTTAGGATGCGTCCTGGATAAATGGGTTGTATTTACTCCATATGTGTTGTGGGTGGCTGCTGCTTTGGGAGGCTGGTGACGCTTCAGGAAAAGTTAAGAAAGGTGTCTGTTTGAAATAAATTTTAGATATTTACATGAAGAAAGTTAAGAAAGGTGTCAGTTTTAAATATAATTGAGATTTTTACATGGAGAAAGTTAACAAAGGTGTCAGTTTTAAATATCATTGAGATATTTACATGAAGAAAGTGTGGCAGTTATATTGATTTTGACATTTACAGAATATGCTGCACTTGCCATCAAAAAATATCACCAATTCAAATATGTTGATCTGTACCTAGAGCAGAAAATATTCCAAGTTTTAATGAATATAAAATGTAAAGAATAAAACATTCTGAATAATTCATATTTGTTTGAATCCAATATATTTTAGAAAGATTCAGATTCCTGTCATTCTCATTATTCAGAACAGATTAATCTGTCAGGGTTGAACCATTCTTTCTGAAAATGTTCAGAAAGGCTCACTGCAATCCAGACCAGCAGGGTACACAGAACATTCAATAGGCATGTACTCAACATTAAGAAAAGGAAAACCTCCCCTTGCACTGGTAAATGGTTTTCTAAATGAATAAGTAAGCACAACAAATTCTTATGCAGCACAATGGGCTACTTGCACTCAGGCTGGTGACGTACTTCCCTTTTAAAATAATACTGCTCGCCTGTTTCCGGCTCGCGTTAGTTGTATAATTTCGTCTGACGGCGCAAGTTTGGCTAGATAAATAAACATTATTAAGACTCGGAAAAAGATACTTAAGAACGTATTTTTTAAGAAACAAGAAATATTCAGAACATTGCTCTGTACACCGCATCTACTAAATTCAATTGGGTTATAAGTATGCATAGCTTCTTATAACCCAAGAAGTCAATTATCGTCACTTACACTGACAGTTATTGTATCAATGTCATTGACCACTGAAGTAAAAATAAACGATGTGTGGCATGAAATTAAATAGCTTTGGCAGTGTAAAGTTCGTCTTCAGTCTCGCTCGCAACTGCTCAATTCTTCTGACTATTCCAAGTAGTAAGATACTAGTAGGCCTATTACTGGCCAATAAGCCATTAAACTTCATAAGAAACGTTAGTCAGTTTAACACAATGCTTAATGGTGTCAAGCTAGATTTTTCAAACTTGACGTGATGTTAATGCGTGACAAAATGATCTGTTGAGACGCAGTTGTATGAAGAGGTAGTATGTCTCAATCGGTCCCAATACCGGCATATTAGCTTACGTACTACACCATCATCCGCGAATTACATAAGTACATAGTAAGCGATTTGAGATTCAGAATTAGTCTGGATCATGACTACCTTGCTGTCCCCGAACCAGCTGGACATGCCATTTCCATTTCGTAATCTTTATGCATGTCGATGCAAACATCTTAAATCCTTTCTCCAACTTGCTAGCTGGAGCCTTGCAAATCATATTGCAAATACGATTAACATTGTTCATTTTAGGCAACTCTTGTAAACACCTTGAATAAAAGAGCACCACTATTTTAATTACGGAGAGGCACAACCGGAAATGCAGGAGTAGTATTAAGGAGAATGCGGAAGCGGTTGTGCAGGGAGCCCATTATTATAACCTTGTTATCAATGAAATGACACTCATTCAGCACCAATTGATGCTAATCTCCAAGTTAACTAGATTAATGTATTTTACTGTATCCAATTTCCAAGTGATTTATCTTCAGTGTTTGCATGAAACAGCTCTGTCTGTCTGGGCTTGTCTGGATTTGTTTAGCTTGCTAGTGTCTGTATTAGGTTAGCTAGCTAGAGTGTCGAATGAATGTGCTGTTGTATGTCTTTGTATATGCGTGGCTCGGCTCGCTTGGAACCTCGACGAAGCAGGTACTAAAAAAACTACCTGGTACCAGGTACTATCCCAACTTTTGGCCAGTGGAAAAGTAAAAAAGACGAGCCGTGTAGAGCCGAGTCCAGCTGGTACCATGCAATGGAAAAGCTCCCAAAGCGGGTAGAGTCGAGCCGGTACCATGCAGTGGAAAAGCGCCAAAACAGACCAAATGACGGTGCAGGCGAGATTAAATCCACTGTCAAGCTGCTGTAGCTGTACGGTCGATTTAAGAATACAACAGTATACCAGCTATCAATAAAACTCGCCCATCCTTCAAAGAGAATCTTAAAAAAAATATTTATGTTTTACTGAAACTTGCCCTTTGTCTTCCCTCCGAGCCCCGGCTTCACTCATTCCTTCTCCGCTTATCGAGAAGAATTGTACAGTACGTCCTATGAAAGTGACATGGAATTTTCTCACCTGGCTATATTCAGATGAATTTACTAACTGTAAGTGGCTTGGTTAAGAGCGCCTGCAAAATAACTAAAATGTACATGTGGGAACATAATGTATAGGTTTGTGGTGTACATTTAAGTGTATGGCAACAGTAGTTGATGTCAGTGTCTCTCTCCTCAGAGGTCAGATGCCTTAGTTCTGTTCCCCAGCCGATAAGACGAAGCCAGATGCGTCTTTAGTAGTGATAGAGGCACTCTGTCTACTCTGACCAAGGCAAAATTAGGTATTGGTGTTGTGTTGAAGAGGGAACACGCAATCACACAATCACATGCAGGCCAGAATACAAAGCCACTGGATGTGCACGCATGCACGCACACACACACAGCTCTCTACACCCTGGATACAAGCATAATAATGCAATCCTACAGTCAGGAAGCAGCTTATAGCTGGCACACTGTATGTAGCTAAGCTTGGCCTGTAATGCCATCATATAGAGGTTGACTGAGGCAGTAGATTCCTATAAAGCTAAAACATTTTTTTTACGTCCCACACAGCAACTGTGCAAAACCATTCCCAAAATCAATCACTTGTGTAATGTAAGATAATGTATTAGATAATTAAAAGCAGTCTGCTGCTCTGATTAAACAACAATACAGAATACAAAAAATAAATAGAATATCTCAGGATGAAAAAACAAAGACTTAAAGGCTCATGCCTGTTGAACACTGGTTAGCTAGGAGCACACCTCTCCCGTCGTTGGGTAGGAGAAAAATACGGAGGCATGTTCCTTCTGTCTGAACTCCATCCTGCCCTCACACATCACTCAGCCTCTCAGCCCATGTATTTATAGCTTCCGAACACAACAAGGCCCCTCGCTTCTAAACGTTTTCCTTTTACCCGTTCTCCCTCCCAAACACACACACCCATACGCAGACATACAACCACACACAAAACAAACACAACACTCCACAAGGCCCCCCCAGTGTTCTGTCGGTCTGCCTGTCTACCTGCGAGAGCAGGTCTCTGCTCTGTGGTAGACGTTGACAGCGTGTAATTAAAGCCTCCTCAGAAAGTCGGCGAGGTGAGGGTTGAACTGTGGAGCACTCAGGTGGGACTCAGACGTTTCCAATAGGAGTGACGCTCCGAATGGGAATGAAGCAGCGGAAAGTTGACGGGTGAAATGAGCACATTGGCTGAAAGGGAACGAACAGTGTGCACACGCTTGCGCGCGCGCGTGTGTGTGTGTGTTTGTTTGAGTGTGTGTGACTGGGTTTGTGCGTTTAATCAGAGCACCTAGGGCAATGTGGAGGGTTTACCTGTTGTGGCATTTGTTGCGTGTGTGAGTGTCTTAGAGGGAACAAATCACCTGCGGGCAGGGAGTGGGTGGGGTGGGAAGTACATGTGGTATACAAAAACAGAAATGAAAGGTTTTGGAAAAGCATACATTCTTGTAACAGATATAAGCGAAACAAAACAGAGATGTGACAGTCAGAAATACAAGGAGGCGTTCTTAATGGAGGTCTGCAAATCACTGATAGTACGTTGGAGACACTGAGATGGTTCTAGGTTGCATTCAGTGTAATTCACATAACATTAAAAAAATCCACAAGTAGGCTTGAAGCATTTACAAACCCAATCAATTTCATTATCTAAGCGGCTGTCTGCACATACTGTATTTACTGGAGATTGTTGTCAACTGTAAAGACAGTGAGTGTCATGTGAACTGAGTAAGTACACCCCTCAGAGATGTTGGACACATGGATATTTGAGCTAAATTCCAAGCAGATATTTTGATAAAAGAAACCCAATTTAACAAACCACACAAATGTTTTTAATTTTGAAACAGTACGGCAATTTCTTTGCATTACTTTCATAACGATTGGAAACTTGGCCTGGCTTGGTATTAACCATATGGATGTGTGGTACAATAATGAATGACAATACCAAAAGACCTATCTGAGGCCCTCAGAAGAACGATCATTGATGAACATGAGCCTGGCAGGTGTTACAAAGCCATTTCCGAGCAATTTGAACAACAACATTCCACAATTGAACAAATCATCTACAAATGGAAAAAATTCTACACCTGGCTACACTGGACAGATCATCTCACCAAACTCAGGCCAAGAGCTGACCGAAAGACGCTTATTAACTCTCTATGAAACCCAGGGTCACCTCAAGGGACTGTACAAACTTGGCCTATGTAGGATGTCAGGAAGGCCACGAAAAAAGAGCATCAAGACACAACTCACTTTTGCCAAACAACACCTGTGTAAAGACCATAACTCCAGGGATGATATGCTCTGGACAGGTGGGTCAAAGGTGGAGATGCCTGTCCGCAATACCAGGCGCCATGTTTGGCTAAAACCAAACACCCACTATTATGGTTCGGGGCTGCTTTACTCTTGCAACAGGAGAATGATCCAAAACATACAAACAAAGGTACAACAGAATGACTCAAAAAGAAGAAATGGAGGATTATGGAATAGCAGTCAAAGCTCAGATCTCATTCCAATCAGAATGCTGTGGGGGGACTTGAAGCGGGCCATTTATGCAAGAAAGCCCTTGAATATGACACAGTTCAAGCAGTACTGTAAAGAAGAGCGGGCGATTTAAGGTGATTTAAGAGACTGATAGACAGTTGATAGACAGACAGTGATAGAAAGACAGACAAGAAACAGTACATGAAGTTATTTAAGGCTAAGTGTTCAACACCAGCGATTGAAGCTAGGGATGTACTTCTTTTTTCCAGGCTATGAAATAGCATTGCTGTTTTTTGATTACTAGATGGCCACTAGGTCATCTATAATCGTTCATTGTCATTTGTTAAACTAGGTTAAACTTTATCTGTCAATCGTGTTGAAGTGACGATAACACATCCATAAATCCAATTATGTCTGAAAAAACTTTCCCGGGGTTATATTTACTTTTTCACAAGACTGTATATAAACACTGAGGGTGTTCTCTGTAGAGACATGTGTTCAATACAAAGACTAAGGGTGTTCTATATAAACACTGAGGGTGTTCTCTGTAGAGACAGAATGTGTTCTATATAAACACAGAGGGTGTCCTATATAAACACTGAGGGTGTTCTCTGTAGAGACAGAATATGTTCTATATAAACACAGAGGGTGTTCTATAAAAACACTGAGGGTGTTCTCTGTAGAGACAGAATATGTTCTGTATAAACACAGAGGGTGTTCTATATAAACACTGAGGGTGTTCTCTGTAGAGACACAATAAGTTCTATAAAAAACACAGAGGGTGTTCTATATAAAAACTGAGGGTGTTCTCTGTAGAGACAGAATATGTTCTATATAAACACAGAGGGTGTTCTATATAAACACTGAGGGTGTTCTCTGTAGAGACAGAATATGTTCTATATAAACACAGTGGGTGTTCTATATAAACACTGAGGGTGTTCTCTGTAGAGACAGCAGGTTATAGAAATTGTTCTGTTACATGACATTGACGCTGCAGTGTGGTATCAGCAAGATATCTTGTTGCTTTCAGCACTTGGTGCTGTGTGTCTTCTATGGCTTTTCTTTGATTGACTGATGATTGTAAAATCAACATTGTCTTGGCTGAGTGAAAAGAAAGTGTTGGCTCCAGAGTGCTTTAGAGCAAAGTTCTAGGTTGCTTTCCAAATGGCGCCCTATTTTCTCTGAGGCGCATTTCTTTTTACCATGGCTCATAAGAAATCAGGTACCATTTTGGACATGCAAGGAAGACATGTTTAATGCTGCCTTTTTTCATTTATTTATTTGTTTAGTCCATTCAACCTTCTTTGTTGTTATGTTGATTATGTCGTACGGCAGACAAGAATTACAGGTCAGCAAATGCAGAACAGAAAGACCACGTTTGTCAGCATAAAGTCAGCACATTATTCCTCAGGTTTAATCTACCTGCCTATGAAAGTTTAATTGATGAATCATTGTGTTGAATTCTCCCCGGTTTCAGTATGAAAGCAGTTTGAACCAGGTATTCTTTTTTGTATTTGCTCTCACATTAACATTTAAATAGGAATGTTCTGACTTGAATTTGACTTGAATTACATTAATGCATGGTGAATATGTTTGTGTTTCTCTTCCTTTCCCACTCTCTTTTTTAGTCTTGCTCTATTACTCACTGACTTTCACTCTCTCTCGCCCTCTTTGTGTCTTTCTCTTTTTTGCTCTCTTTATCGTTCTCTCTCTCTGAGTCTCTCCCTGGTTTATTTATTCTCTATAATCTTTGCCATCTTTCCTTTGAAACCTCTCCTGTTTTTCATTATGTTGTTTTATTTCATTTAATTTAAAAAAATATATATAACCCTACTACTTGTGTCTTATTTTCCTTTTCTATTTTCATCTCAATGTCAACACCAGGTCATAGAACGTATAATAACAATCTTAAGTTCTGAGATGATGATGATGAAAGTTCTAACACTAAGCTATATCCACATCAGATGAAGTGCCACAGAGTACTGCTTTTAAGGCCTCTATAACGATGTCATCGCCAAAGCAACAAAAAAACATTCTCAGCAGAGTAAAATGCACCAAAGTGTCTGTCAACCTCTTCAAAATTTGTTTTGTCTTCAAAAGGACCATATCCTATTCGCTGAACATTAATCTCCAGAATAACTCATTTGCCCCTTTCCCCTCAATCTTCCCGCAATATGTCAATATACTCTCCTCCTTGGCAGAGAAAAAAAACTATTCAAAAATCACTATTGCTCTTTGGATAGTTCTTTTTCTCTCACTATTATTATGTCCTCAGAGAAAAAAAGAAACAATTACAAAATCCCTCTATAGTGCAGATAATTTGGTTTCAGTAAATGGCCATTAACTCCGAGCTACAGATTTACAGTACCAGTCAAAAGTCCAAATGTTTGACTGATAGTGTATATCTGGGGTTGATGGATGAGTAAACCGCATCCCAAATGGTGTCCGGTATAAAGTTGTGGACTCAGTAGTGAATAGAAGGCATTTTGGGACTTATCTAGTTTCATATTCAAGTTCGTAATCACTTGAGACATCTGGAAAGGTTGAGAACTACCTGACATTCATGGAGAGCACTACTCTACCTGAGCGAATGCACACAAGTCACACTCCCAATAGAAAATGTAATTTCTTCTTCTTTTTTTTACGTCTCCCATCGCTATGAAAGTTGTATAGGTATCAATACTAAGGACCAAAATATCTTTCATGGAAAAATCTTAAATTGGTGCTCGGTAAGTGAGGGACAGACATGACCATGTATTTTGGGGGCAAATTTGTAATAATCCATTACTGTAAGATACAATCTGCAGTCCTTAGTTGACTGTATAAAAATACATTTTTGGTATAATATGATGCAATGTTTCATTTTGGATATAAAGATAATACAAAGAGATGATAGTTATAATACTGAATAATGTCACTGAATAATATTTCAAAGAGAAATCACCTTGCATGTGTCATCAAGGCATATGGGAGTGATAAAATGTGTTAATAGGAAGATGTATTGTTTTGTTTCAGGGCAACTGGGACACCATCAACCCGTACTAGTAAAATGTTTTGGAGCATGAAATATACATTTGAATAATTACTTTTTATATTGTAAAAAGTACATATGTAGTCAGATTTTCCAGACTGTAAAAACCCAATTTGTATAGTGAGTGTGACTCCATTACTGCAAGGCCAAACCTGTTTGTACAGCACTGTAAAGTACATTAGAGTACAGTAGAGCAAACAAAAGTACATCAGTCTCATTTACTGTATTCTATTGGACTTTACCTCAGGTTTTGGCCCAACTTGACCAAACAGATTACGGACTGCGACATCAGCATGTTCTGTATTCCATCTTGCAACAAATGGGTATTTTTGTGTCTCTATTCCCAGAAAAGGGAAAACAAATGCTCTTTGTTCAAAATAGACTGAGAACCATTGAAAACAATTCTCCAAAGTAAGCTCCAAATGTAGGCCCATTATGTCAGATGGTGAAATTCACATTTTACTCTATTAAAAGTCTTGCCTGGCCTAATCATTGTAGTAAAATCGTATTTTCTTCACATTAACATCACTGTGATATTTCACTTGATTACTTTATTTTTGAACAATAAAAAACAAGTCGGTGTGCCACATTATTAAATCTCTCAACTCATCAACACATCATGTTCTCCAAAGTTGGTTCCACGCCTTCGCCAGAAAGGGTCAGTTCAAAAAGAGCTGTTCGGTTCATGAACTGTTCAGTTCAAAAAGAGCTGTTCGGTTCATGAACGTCTGTTCAATATCATCTTATGACTGCGATTCGGTTCATTGGGTTCACCAAGAAAATCTGTGAATGGTTATTGCCTTGCAATACAACTGGGATCTTCCACCCAGGTTTTCCAATCCTGGTCGCTGCTTTTCAACAGAGCCCAGGTTCCAGCAGGTTGGCTCAGAACTCTCCAGTTTTGATCTCCTCATACTATTACTTTTTTGTGGTAGGTCGGCCATCTGGCAGACCAACCACGGTTTTTGGCCAGGGAATGAGCTCTCCTCCCAGGGCATACTGTATGTGCCAGCACGTACTTGCTGAACGGCTTGGCGAGATGTGCAATTGCATGACACGTTTTGATCTTCGACTGTCCCAAACATGCTGAGGCCATTATTGTAAATTGGACATCTTGAAATGGCAGGGGTGAAAAACAGGAGAAAAAAAAGCATACTTTCATCTCAGAAATATATCCAGAAATAGACATGTTATCTCTCAGCCAGATGCAGAGAAATGAGTCCATGAATTTGTTTCATCTAGTTTACACTGCTGTAATGCCCTCCTACCCAGATGCTCAGTGTACCATTAAAAGCCTTCAACAGAACACTGCAGCTGAACAGGAGACAACCACATCGCTGCAATTATGTCTGCACAACATTAGGAATTTAAGGCTATTAGGTGAGGTAGAAATCCAAATGTACACACTTAAGTTTGTGTTATTAGGAGGTGGGTTGGGGATAAAAAACAAGAAATATGGGATCATTAATACCAGTGCTCTATATAATGCTACCATGTTAAAATGGAACGCTACCATGTCCTCTTTTTGCGGTACCTCTGGGGACTTGCCCTTCATTGTTATAAAAAAAAACAGCTACATATCCCCACCAAGCATTATCCCTCAAACAAACTTTGGGAATTGCTTTTTAGTTGATGTTTGTGGTTAGAGGTTGAGGGAAAATGCCTTATGAAATAATAAAAACTTTCAGATTTCCTAATGTGAGGAAAGGAAACAAGCTGGTGCAACTGCAGTCTTAATGAGGAATGGAAAAACCATTCCATGATCGGCGGCACTAACTTTTCTGTAAAGCTGAGGTGCTGCCGCTAAAAATCTTTTCTGCTTGTTGCCTTTCCGCAATAATGGTTTCTTAGCTGCTGTGCGTCCAACAAGGCAGATTTTTTCTCAAGGGTGAAGCTCAATACAAAAGTGCTCAATGTCTGACAAATAATGAGCAATCTATTCTTCGGATTTCTGTTTGTCCACCAAGGAACTGGATTTTTATTTTTATTTTTTTACAAGCAAATAAACACTTGCTGCTAATATAAATGGCTTTAGACTGTTTTCTTAGGTGAACTGTGTAGGGTCACTTTGTATCATGCAAAAAAGATTGTTCACTAAAATGCTTTAAGTTCCTTTCATTGATGAAGTGAGACTTTAGGAATGTTTCCTTGCTGAATTAGTAAAATCCTGAGTTGATTTCTCAGTCCTGTGTTCCCCCATTTCCAAAACTCCACGGTTTATCATGTCATAAAGAATGCTACTATATCACTTAGTTCACTGGGTGTCTTTCTTTTGGCAGAAGGTGGACGATATACATCCAAAATGGTCATTTCCAACTTCAAATTGCTTTGGAACGGAGACAAACTTTAACAGATAGAGATGTTTTTTTTGTTTTTTTTTTATAAATATGGCAACTTCTGCACCCTTTACTCTCCGTATCTACTCTGTACACATTGTAACCCTCCGATGCCATCTCTGCATCCAGAATTCATTCACCATGTTTCAGAGATAGGATTAGGCTAGAGACGCCCAATTTGGAGTGTAGTGTATGCATAAACCCAGATACATACGGCATCTCTACATACCAGACAGCAATATACATCCACAAAATGCATAGTTACAGGAATTACACCATTAACATTAGCCCGTTATGGGCACTTAAGCTAAGCATAATTCAACAAGCAAATAAATATTAAATGCAATTTTTTGCAAATTTTTTGCCGTGGTTGGATTTGGGCATATATCCAGCTCAATAACCTGGGACATACAGTGACACAAGCTTTTTTATTAGTGGTTGGAAGTCTGTCTTTCTTTTCAAGCCATTCAAGTTCAGACGTGTCAGCTGCATAATAGACTTTATTGAAGTTGTCACAGAGGCCCACAGAAGCTTTGACACACGTCTAGTATAAGTCACACAACCCAATAAAGTGTCTAGTTGGCCATCAGCCCCACAAGAGCTGTTACCTTTCTGTCCAGAGTCTAGGATGGCTATGATATTGACAAGGTCAAAACAAAGGACTCTAGGTTGATTGGCCTTCTGTAACTTGAGGACACTGATGGCAGATTGGGGTTTCACAGTAACTTTCGTCCAAAGTACTTGGTTTGCCTCTCGGTCCCGTCATCCACTCGAGAAAGAAATCTACTCAGTGGGTCAGAGGTGTCAAGTGCATGAAGATTTTCCATGATTCTGGCAAATGCCTTGTCTGTGACTATAGGGAAATGAAACAATGATGACCATCTTTGCCCCATGAACATAATTACAACCCCGTTTCCAAAAAAGTTGGGACACTGCGTAAAATGTGAATAAAAACAGAATGCAATGATGTGCAAATCATTTCATCCCAATATTTAATTGACAATAGTACAAAGATAACATATCAAATGTTGAACCAGAGAAATGTTATTGTTTATGAAAAAATACATGCCCGTTTTGAATTTGATGCCAGCAACACATTTCAAAAAAAGTTAGGGCAGGGGCATGTTTATTACTGTGTTGCATCTCCTCTTCTTTTAACAACACCCTATAAGCGTTTGAGAACTGAAGAAACCAATAGCTGTAGTTTTGAAGGTGAAATGGTTGCCCCATTCTTGCTTGATTTAGGATTTCTGCTGCTCTACGGTTCAGGGTCTTCTATGTCATATTTTTCATTTTATAGTCCGCCAAATGTTTTCAATGGGAGACAGGTCTGGACTGCAGGCAGGCCAGTTTAGCACCCTGACTCTTTTACTGTGGAGCCATGCTGTTGTTATATGTGTAGAATGTGGTTTGGCATTGTCTTGCTGAAATAAGCAATGCCTGCCCTGAAAAGGAAATTGTCTGGATGGCAGCATATGTTGTTCAAAAACCTGTTGATATTGTTCAGCATTAATGGTGCCTTCAAAGGTGTGCAAGTCTCCCATGCCATGTGTACTAATACACCCCCATACCATCACAGATGTTGGCTTTTGAACTGTGCTCAGATTACAAGCCCGGAGGACGCGGCATCCATGATTCCCAAAAGTAATTTCCCATTTTGACTTGTCAGACCACAGGACAGTTTTCCACTTCGCCTCAGTCCATATTAAATGAGCTTGGGCCCAGAGAAGGCGGCAGCATTTCTAGATCTTGTTTGTTTCTCTGGTTTCTTCTTTGCATGGTAGAGTTTTAACTCGCATTCATGGATGCAGCGACGTACTGTGTTCACAGACACTGGTTTTCAGAAGTGTTTCTGAGTCCATGGAGTGATTTCCGCTACAGAATCCTGTCTGTTTTTAATGCAGTGCTGCCTGAGGGCCCGAAGATCACGGCCATCCAATATTGGTTTCCTGCATTGTCCGTTGCATACAGAGATTTCTTTGGATTCTTTGTGGCTTTTAAAGGTATTTTTTGAAAAAGTCAACCATCAATTTCAATTTCAACAGAACATTTTTAGAAAAACATTTGAAATAAATATTTTTTTGTGACATTAGTTTGAACCTTCGAACCTTTGAATGCTTCCGGCTTTTCATGGCCATTTAGAGATAATTTCCTGACTAATGCTTCTTAGCATTGCTTAATTTGCTGCTGATAAACAATGTCCAGTGCATACCAAAGTGAAAGTCACGAGGCCCATGGGGATCACAAAGCACAGCAGAACAGATCACTGTAAAACCATTGCATGTAGCGGTCCTTACCTGCTGGCCAGGTTTACACTTTTGGAAGCCAAATACACTTCAATACATCCAAAAAATCTTCTCTCATCTAACTAAAAAGATCCTTCTGAAAAGATATTTCAGGTAAAAAAACGCCTTAGGGGGGTAGATTCCACAGCATAGCCAACTGGCAAGCTAGACGGCTCTCTAGCTACTCGCTATATCATCTCTATAAGTTCAACAAGGCAGCGTGGTGCATCAATACAAAATGTCTCTTTACCCATATTTTACCCCAATTAACTTTTATCAGTCCTGTCTTTGGCTGGCCCAAGAACCCCAAAGCAGTTGATGGATCCTGTTCTGATTCTTATCACACTACTGGTTGTGAACACCTGGCCATTGACGCAATGTTTAATAATTGTCTTCTTTTTTTTAAATCAAAAGCAATCATTTTTGCATAATGAAAACACGGAATCAAACTCATTACTCCTCATGCATATTATGTCGTGCTTGTTTTGAGTGGACTTTCTAACCAGAGGGGGCAGGATCACACAAGTGGTAATGCAGTCCACGTTCCACTTCCCAATCCTGTTTCACAGTGTAAAAACACCTAACTGTTGGCAATCCCCTCATTGTGCAAAATTGTTCATTTGCAATCCCCTCATTATGGAAAATTGTTCATTTGCAATCCCCTCATTATGCAAAAATGTTAATTGGCAATCCCCTCATTATACAAAATTGTTCATTTGCAATCCCCTCATTATACAAAATTGTTCATTTGCAATCCCCTCATTACACAAAATTGTTAATTGGAAATCCGCTCTTTATACAAAATTGTTAATTTGCAATCCCCTCATTATGCAAAATTGTTATTTTAAAATTACCTCATTATACAAAATTGTTAATTGGCAATCCGCTCTTTATACAAAATTGTTCATTTGCAATCCCCTCATTACACAAAATTGTTAGTTGGAAATCCGCTCTTTATACAAAATTGTTAATTTGCAATCCCCTCATTATGCAAAATTTTTATTTTAAAATTTCCTCATTATACAAAATT
>JACXGI010000111.1:160747-178345 GCA_016801175.1 Esox masquinongy
GCAATCCCCTCATTATACAAAATTGTTCATTTGCAATCCCCTCATTATACAAAATTGTTCATTTGCAATCCCCTCATTATACAAAATGTTTCATTTGCAATCCCCTCATTATACATAGATACAAAATTGTTATATAGCTGTGCTAGCTGAAATTCTCATATATCTTGAAAATGAGAAAGATCATTTTCTTCTTTCTTCTAAAAGTGGCGCTAAAGATATTCTTGACAATGCTACATTGATTTATCTTGCCTGGAACCGCCAATGCCTGTAGCCTTCCCTACACAAAGTTCTCTGCCAACTTTGGCAGCATGTGTTGGAAATAAAGCTTCTGAGCCTCCTGACGTGGCTGTTGACACTGTGTCAAATAATACCTGTAGTTGCTCAACGTGCTCTGATGGGGCCCAAATAAAATGTCTGGTCAATTGCAGCCCCAGACAATACATTGCCTGTTGTATTTCCGTAGATCCTTTTGGGTCTATGGCATGCTGTCTGTCCTGTGCTCTACCGTCAAGGTGTTTGGCTGCAAGAGCTTTTCTCTCTATTGCTTTGTTGCAGTGTTTCTTTGGCGTTCGGTGAGATATAAAAGAAGTTGACCCTGTTGAATTTAGGAAACCTGCAATGTATCCACCACAAATGTGCAGACGTTGCAAAGAGTTCTGCCATGTTTGTGCCACAAGGAAAACAACTGTCGACTGTCTACGGATTTGAAATGACATATTTCGTTGGATTTCATAAACCAGCCAGGTGGCTTGAAAAGTTTGGAAGCTGTGTGAAGAAAAACAATGTGATGTAATGCTTTTCTCTTTCATTCCAAGGTTTTACATCCTCGGAATGGAGGTGTACTGGGCCTCACTCGTGATATATACCACCTCTTTCTCCTCCGGAGTCTACTATGGATCCACTGGCATCCCATCTCTCTCACTGGCACAACACTACATTTCAGCTTTACATCCAAATGCCTGGGGAGTCGATTCAGACGGAGAGCAGGGTATTCACGCACGCGCACATAATTTGCTTCAAAAATCCACGCTCTGTTACCACAGTCCTTCTAGTCTTCTTTCACTGCCTTGCCAAGGCCATAAATCGTAATGTGTGTAAGAGAACGAAAGAAGAAGGGAGCGAGTAGAGGGAGAGACAGAGAGAACGAGAAGACAAAAGAAGAGAGGCGAAGTTAGAGAGGGGAGGGTGCAAAAGAGTGAGTTAGGTTGGCGGAGAGAGTTGGAGAGGGAAATAAATGCACAGGGACATTGACTTTTCCCTTGAACAGATTAAGACCATGATGGAAGGGTGTTTTAAATTACAGGTAATTTGTGTCATGAGCTGAAGTGTGAAAATCGAGGGGGGAAAAGGGATGTTCTGCTCAGTCACTGCAGAACAGCGAGGTTGAACGGATTGTGAGGAGCGAAGGAGAAAATGAGAGAAAGAAGTAGGAGAACGTAAAATGTGTGGCTCATTAGCTAGTTGATAGATAACAGTATAGACATTGTAGCAACTGAACAATGACCATGAACAAAGATGTCAGAGTAGCCATATCTAGTTATATGACAAACATGAAAATAATAGATTATAAGCTATTGCTTTAAAATACATTCCTGAATTAAATAGGAGACAATAACAAAATCAACAACAGGACGCAGCAAGTGAAAAGTAACAGTGTTATTTTTTTTCTTTGTCTCTCTTTCTGTCTGATAGGCTATTCAAGTTATGCCAACCTGGGGTTATGGTTTTGTAAACTTGAGACCAAAGCGTGGCAGTTGCTGTGGTGAGAGCAACTCACCCCTAACCCTATTGCTTACATTCACACAATCTCTCTCCCACTCTCCGCTCCGATGGACATGAGCTGGCAACTCTCATCTCTCCAGCGTAGCGCTTCAGGCATTTCCTTACAGAATCAGGAATACAGGAAAGGTGCTGGAGATACTCCTTACGAATTGAAATATATCCGTCAAAGTCAATGAAATTTTCCTTCTGTATTAGCGAGAAATCAACAATCATTCAGCATTAAGACCTTAGAGGAAATCCTGAAACTGTGCTACACAGGATCAATCAGGGCCACAGATACATACATTTTGCGTATTCTATCCCTGTAACTGTAGTGCATAAATGCTGGTGCCATTACAACATCAACAGTCCACACACAGTAACGTTCTTACAGGTGTAAATGTACTTACAGAATATAGGTGATTCCGGGTGATTAAATAAACACGTCATTGTCAACAAACACCTGATTTAAAACTGACTCTACATTAGTCCACTGCAGAAGCCTCAACAGCGCCCTCTATGGTAGACCCCGGTATGGCAGGATGAGTTATTTACATGCAGATACATTTATATCACGTTCCATTTCGTTGCTTCCTGATTGGGGTGCAGTGATGTCTATGATCACATCCGTCCGATATGGCCAAGTAGTATAGAAAGATGCTTATCTGAATACAGTTGTGATACATTCATCCATACATTATGTCCATATGGTGCAATATACATTCAAGGGCATTGGGGGGAACAACATAATACACAAGATGACATTTAATATCAATGTGCAGTCATCTCCATGTGACAGGGAGAAGGTATAGCCACCTTTGAAACAGGGCAAGGTTCTAGCCCTGTTTCAAAACGAAGCACAGCAGCCACAGGTTTGAAACATCTGGTTTGAGCATGGAGGTGATAAGGCACGGATGGCTATGGAGAGTAAAATATATTCATCAGCCGTGTATAGCCACAGTTACGATCACACAAACAGAAAGAAAAAACAATGTTTTGATAGAATTCGATAAAGACCGGCCTCATGTTTTATTGTGTTCAATGTCTCAGCGACAGAGCTGGCCATGAAGCTCAGGTGTTCGAATTCACAGGCACAGTGGTCTGCATGGTGGGAGGACTGAGTCGTTGCACACGCCACACTAATGCCAACAATAACAGGATTTCTCAGAATAACCAGCTGGTTCTACCACTTTCATTTATTTCATGTAGATGCCAACAGGTCAGCAATGTGAAAGTAGAGACCATTACCAACTTTGACGGTCATCAACTAGGCATTCCACTAGTAGGCGCGAAGGGCAAAGGGTAAAAGACAGGATGAAAACATTCCGGGCAAGTCTGATGAATACATATTGCAACTGCCAACAGACAAGTACCAAAGCTCAAGTAAAAGGCCGGATTTGGTGAAATTAATTCAGTAATTTTGACAACAAAAAAAGATGTTGGTTTAATAAAGGAAATGGGATTAACACATTCCACTGATCTAAGGTTGCTTTGGAAACTATTGCACAGGCATAATCAAACAGGATACCAAGTGGAATGGTGAACTGTCTGACCTATTTCACCTGTCAAATCCAGAGAGAACAAAAGAAATATCTAGGGATGGAGGGAGGATGGAGGAGAGAAAAAAGTTAACGTGAGCGAGAAAGTGAAAAGGGTGAGAGACATAAAAGTTAGAAAACGTAAGTGCGCAAGAGAGAAGCGGGAGAGAACAAAATGGAGATAAAAAGGCAGACGAAAGACACAAAGACGAAAGACACAAAGACGGAGAAAAGCAAAAAGAGAGAGAGAATGGTCTGCCCGTTGTGACAGAACGATGTCAGCTCAGAGACAGATAAGGAAAACCCATTTAAAGAATGTTAGACTGTCAGCACTTCTACATTCAGAGGTGTCCGTGTTAACGTATTAACAGTGTAGGGGTCATTCCAGGGGTCGCTCGGGAGATGGTGGTCTCAACTGTGTCCCAAATGGCACCACGTTCACTTCGTCAGGCATAACTTTTGTCAAGCAACCATAAGGCTCTGGTCAAAGGTAGTGCACTATATAGGGAATGGGGCGCAATACGGAACACTCATTTATAATGGCTGGTAGTTCAGTCGGCTTATTATAATAAGTGTCTAAGTGAATGTGAACAGTTAAATCTATCAGGCTGAGCTATAGAGATGTTCCATTGAAATATCCCTAACAGTACAGGAATTGATATCATGGGACGATTATGAATACAATTTGAAATGTGTCGAGGTTTCCCAGCCACAGTACACAGCAAAGAACAAAGGAAGAAAGGCTCTTTATTTATTTTTCAGGCAGCTTACTTTCTGAAAGCACAACGTACCCAAGAGAAACCAAAGGAACAAACCAGGGCAGTATCCTAAACCCTGAGGCAGAAAAAAGTTAATCTTTACAGGACCAGCTCCGGTTAATTCACACACACACACACACACACACACACACACACACACACACACACACACACACATGCACGCACACAAACATTCACACACACACACACAGAGACAGACAGACAGACAGACAGAGAGAGAGAAAGACAGAGTATGAGCCATGGTTCCGTGCTCTGTGTGAGGTTTGTTTCTCCTACATTGGTTCTGTGGGCAAAGTGCAGAGTTACATTGCTAGAGGTGGTTACTCTTCATAATGGTGCGGTAGATCACTTTTCATGGGCCGTCGGACACAGGAAGTTCAAGTAGGAGTTCCAAGAAACACGGCGGGTTACTCTGAGTGGATAGACTGCCATAATGGCTTCTATTTTTCAAACAAACGGATCCTGCGATTATCGTGGGACTAGTTTCTGTGGAACTACTTTTGAAGTTATCCCTTGAGATCTTTCGGGGTTATATAACGGCTTGGCCCAGTGCTTCATTTGTCAATTTTGGAAGTGCCATACAAGTAAAGTCAGCACAAGATGTGGTGACCTGGGGGCCCAAGGTACCGGAACATAATAATAATAAAGCACTGTATGCATATCTTCACTGTTGTGTAGTGGCATGGAACATAGTGTATCTTACAGAAGTTGCACACGCAGGGAAAATGTTTTGCCTATAATTCAGGAAAAAAGTTGCCTCGTATATATTTATGAACAAATAACAATCCTTTCAGTTTGCCGCCACCAATGACTGGAAGACATTGCAAATGACCTCAAAGCTTGATAATTTCATCACACCTTAAAAGCATTAAATAAGCTGTTATGTCTGATGCATCTTTTTTAGTCCAGCAAACCTATTGTGACTGTATACAGTGAACACCAAAGGTATCTGGACAAGACTTTGGATTTGAAATGATACAGTGAATGATGATACAATAGGTAAAGTTAATTTGAGGGTATTTTCATCAATATTGGATAAACCATATAGAAATAAAAACACTGTCATTCATGGTGTAGCGGCTGAAAGCAGTAGTAGGATGAATTCTGAACGGTACAGAAACATCTTGTCTTCTCAGATCCAACCAAATACCTCAAAACTCACTGGACAGCACTTCACCTTGTAACAGGGCAGTGACCCCAAACATACAGCTATGGAATGTTCTTAACTGTCCCCAATATATATTTTGGGTGTGGCTGCAATAGAATCATTATTTTTTCAGTAACAGAATAATTACTTCAATTTAGGATGTTCAAATGTAAACTGTTTTGACTAAGGTAATTATAAGGTTGTCATTTAATTGTTATTTTTCAAAATTTATTTTTACGGTTAAATTGTGCTTGAATTGCAGTGTTCTAATTACTACAAACATGTTTCGGCCCCCTGACCATTTAATATGCCAGAAATCTTTCCTCCTCTCTCTCCTTCCCTTCCAGGCTTTATCCCGCTCTCCCTCCTTGCTCCTCTCTTCCTCTCTCCACTCATCTATTCTTTCCCTCTCTTGCCCCCTCTTTTCCTTCTCACTCTGTCACTCTTCTGCCTCTCTATCCCTCTTTCTCCTCTATATCCTTCTCTTAATCCTTAATTTATCCCCTCTTATTTCACTCTCAACCTCTTTCCACTCTCTTCCTCTTTCTATCCCTCTCTTATTCCTCTATAACTATCTTACACCCCTCTCTCTTCTTCTTTCTATCACTCTCTTATTTTTCGGTAACTCTATCTTACTCCACTCTCTCTGTATCTCCTATAATATAGGGTTTTTCTCTCATAGCACTGTTGTTTAAGACCCACTTACTTGAGTCAGTATCAGTATAAGGCAGAGACCAAGTCAAGACCAGAACAAAAAGAGTCCAATTTAAGACCATAGTCTTAATTCTGTAAGGTAGCCACCATAACAAAATTGATTTTATTGTGTATTTGTTCAGTTGAACATATGGATTATTTAGCCTTTCAGATGGTAAGAAAATTTATGCTGGGAAACAAAGGCACTCACAGAGTATTATCAGTAAAAACTAAGTAAATAATAGATTAAAAGACAAAGTATGTAACAATAATCCTGGCCATTGTTAAGAGCAGCTCTCCAACAATTTCCCCCAATTTTTCCAAATAGCAAAGCTGATGATATTTTTTTAAAAGTAAGCCATTATAAAATCGTTTTTTGCTTCTGTTTATTCATCCTCTCACAGAATTCAGGTATTGCTGAATGGGAAAAATAAAATGTCACATTCTAGGTCCATATCAATGCTTAAACAATAGCCAGAGGACAATGTTTATGTGATGCGGGATGATTTTTGGGAGTAAATTACAAACTGTCCAAGAATGAGGTAAACCTCTAACTAAGGCTAGACAAGACCGAGACACTGGACATGGTCGCATCCCAAATGCCACCAAATCCCTCCATAGTGCCCTACTTCTGACCATAGACCGTATGGCAATACATAGTGAATAGAGTGCCATTTGGGACCCTAGTCCCAAAGTTCTCTGTCTGCTAATGAATAGGAAAGACTTTATCATCCAAACTATGTCATTATCTGGGGACTAAAAACTCTCCTAAAAAAAGTATAAAGTAAGGAATTAATTGGGACAGACTAGTGGCTGAAAACAACTGTCACAGCCAAGGAATACGGCATCTCAGCTGGTATTGTACTTCAGTTCAAAACAGCTATGCATTAGACAGGGTTAGTGTTGCTCTGCGGCTCCCATAGACATTCATACAAGATATAAATAAGGAAGGATGATTTGTTTGGGAGGTCTGATGACCTGCACCTCAGATGCTGAAAATACACACTCCAATAAAATGGAGACATATACAGACCCAAGAGTGAAGGTAATCCACACACACACACACACACACACACACACACACACACGACAGACTACAGCTGAAGTACATGACGATGATGACGACAGACAGGCGAGCTCATGTCAGATCAGACAACCAGCCCACAGGGCTGAGGGGAGAATATTAACATGTCTGCTTAACTCAACAATGACATAAATCAGAAATTGATTCCAGTAGAAGATGTGTGGGAACACGTGAGGTAACAGCATGCCAAGTCAAGACTCAGACCTAAGGGAGTAGTTTGTGCATCTCAAATCACATGACGATGTTATATAGCCTGGATAAAGATGACTGAAGAAATCATTGACACAATCTCAAGGATGAGTTTATAGATATTGTAGATAGAGATAAAGGGGGGGTGTAGTGCTTTAGAGTGACATTTTACACACCCAGATTTGCCATGCATCATTGAATTGGTCTGGTAAGCTACAGATTTAGTGTCTGAAATTACACCCTCTGAAAGGCAACACCCTTCCCCATGGCTACTACTCTTCCCCATGGCTACTACTCTTCCCTATGTAGGATACTACTCTTCCCCATGGCTACTACTCTTCCCCATGTAGGCTACTACTCTTCCCTATTTAGACAACTACTCTTCCCTATGTAGACAACTACTCTTCCCTATGTAGTCAACTACTCTTCCCCATGGCTACTACTCTTCCCCATGTAGGCTACTACTCTTCCCCATAGCTACTACTCTTCCCTATGTAGACAACTACTCTTCCCTATGTAGACAACTACTCTTCCCTATGCAGTCAACTACTCTTCCCTATGTAGTCAACTACTCTTCCCTATGTAGACAACTTCTCTTCCCTATGTAGACAACTACTCTTCCCTATGTAGTCAACTGCACGTCCCTATATATCCTAATACAATTCCCTATATAGTACAGTACAAATGTTTGCCATTTAGGGAAAAACGCTTAAAGTTTGGGTTTGAGAACGATGACATCCTGGCCTCCCTGACTCCGGGCCCAGTAATGATTTGAAGGGCCTTAGTCTGGGCCTTAGTCTCTCCCTAACCGTCAGAGACCAGGTTGGAGTCGGAAAGCAGAGCCAGTAAACACCAAGCCCCTGCTCAGAAAACTAAAGGGTAAAGATGCCTAGTGCCGAGCAAGGTGGGTGGAGACAGCCATTTCCAATCATCTCTGGGGATATCGATGTTGGTTTCCATAAGTGGATGTATTGATTTAATTTAGCACGGTAAATTACCTCCAAAAGTGTGAATGACAACGTTTTCCTGGTTTTCTGTGAATACAGGGCCAGGGATAACACTGTGAATACAGTGAATACAGGGCCAGGGAGGCAAAAGGGAGGCAAAAGAAAAGAGGCATGCTTTAATTCAGCAATTCATCCAAGCGAACAAACCATCCGGCCATCTGGCTTCAATGGTGTTTATAATCCTTTAAAACAGTGCTTTCTAAAATAAATCACACTCATGTCTTCCTTTGGTATGTTTAGGCCCTGAGGATTACTTTAAAGGGGTTAGCCATGGTAGCTACAGAACATTTTCCAATTATTTTACTTTATGTACAAATCTATTTTTTTTTCAAGAATATAAAGTATATTTGTCTCATGAAGGGTTAAGTTAGTGTTGTACCATGTCAAACCCAAAACACAATAGTATTATGCTCCTTTGACTGAATCATTGGCAGTAAAGGGGGATATTGATGTTAGTTAGAACAGAAAGGACAGTAGTCAAACAAGCTTTAGAAAACACAAAAAAGGAACATAATGCTTTTATTCCCATGTGTCTGTTTGTGTGTCTGAGTTTTTATTTCTTGTTTTTTCAATACTTAGTGTTTTTTCTATACATGTGAGGGCCTAAAATCCCCACAAGGACATTCAACTTCGCAGGGACGTCTTTGTAAACGTCTTTGTCAGTCTGTTTCGCAGTATGTGCTCACTTCCACAGCAGGGTAATAATCAATACTGACTTTCGATCTACATCTGCAAAGATGAGCACAAGATCCTATCTTGGTTTTATACATTTTAAAAGTAATCACAATCAATACAGGTTGTGAAGAGAAAAAAAACATGATCAGCAAATGGATGCCTAGTAGTGTATTTAATCTCGATACAGGTGTTGTGTTTTAATTTGAACCGACTTGCTATGGCACAGAAACAACCCTGCAGCAACAGGACGGTCACATTGAGAACCCCAGAATGCCGCATCTGTGCTTACAGAACTGTGGGATTGTCAGTAGGTGCATTATTGTCCCTGTTGCCACCTGTCTCTAACGCATTGGACACACTTGGTAAAGCCTCCTCCTGAATGCGGTGCAACAAAATGGCTGGTCCAATCAGTTGCCATGGTTACGCGGTGATGTGAAGCCGCAGTGGCACTCCTCTATTTTAACACCTCAGGAATTTATTAGGCTTGTTTTCATGCTAAATCTATCCTTTCATCCCCCTCCCCTGTGGGTATGTGCGTTTATTACACCGAAGTGCTCACAAGCATATTAACCCTTGGTAAATGTGAGGACATCAGGCCAGTTTATAGATGTCAAAGGTCATGTCCTGCTAGGGGTTAAGGTTAGGGTAATAAGGTTTAGGGTTAGGATGTCGGTAAATGGGTTAGGTTTACACGTTACATTTGGGTTTAGATTTAGGGTAAGGATTAGGGCTTTGGGCTTAGGTCTGGAGTTTAGGGCTTAAGGTAAATTGTATTTTGAATGGGAATACATTTTTGTCCCCAAAGACAAAAAAACACAGCAAATAAAGCCCTTGCATGAGGGTGTCATTTAGTCCATTTAAGAGTGTGTTGTGTGCACGTGTGTCTGTGCAAGAGAGAATGTGTGTGATTGCAATGCTTTCCCTCTCACAGACAGACAACTCAGAGAGGAGGAAGCTCACGAGCTGCACTGAGTCCCAATCATCACCGGAGCAGCTCTGTCCTGAGGCTTCCTGGCTCCACTAGACCATGATCATGTTACATACAGAGTTAGCATTAGCTTTCTGGAGCCCCAGAGGCTACAGGGGAGGGAGCCATGATCGGGCCCCACAGCCCAAGCTCTAAACTAGGGATGAAGATTAGCAAGAGGAGGGTTGGAGAGTCTGGGGAGAGGGAAAGTGGGTGGGAGCTGGCTCAGAGAAAAGAGGAAGCTTGGGTATCATGGTTCTCTCAGATAATCCTGACCACATGAATATTCAGGTTTGCATTGTTTTCTTCTATTCTTCCCATTCTCTCTGTCCTTTTCATCTCTCTTCCCTCTCTCCTTTGTGTCTCTCTTAGGTTTTTTCCTTCTTTCTCTTTTTCTCTGTCTTCCAACTTGTCTCTCTGCTCCACCATCTCTCTCTACAGTTTCCTAGGACACCGTAACCTTCTCCTCCCTGCTTACATTTAGGAACTATTACCTTGTGGAAAACCTCGGCATCATTCCAGATGAAGGATAACCGCACAGGGAGAATTTATTTTCTCCTCATAATCTTGTTCTTTATTTTTCTTGGCTTGCTTTGGCACAAGTTAAAGTACTATCGGGGATATTAAATTGCAAAAACTGAAATGAACAGAAACACTTAATATGAATGTCTCTTCAAAACAAAAGCTTCACACTGAGTATTTCTTCTCCTCTCTCCTGGGTGTGTGTGTGTGTGCGTGTGTGTGTGTAGTTTAGCACCAGAGACATATCCTTAGCTTTAGTCCTATTTCCTTGCACTAGATGTCCGAGACAATTCCAGCTGGCAGAGGAGCCAAAGTCCCAGGACTTTGCTGTTCTATTGCGGTTCACAGCCCGTAAAACGAGTGGAAGGCCAAGGCTTTGAATCAGTCTGCCATGGGACCCCAGAGGAGAAGCAAACAATCACTGGTTTGAAATAGAAGTGGGATTGCAGGGGAAAAGGGCAACAGGACTTCTGTCAGACTCACAGAGAGACAGTAGCCCCGCAGGGCCCCATTCACACACATAGGCACGCGTGCACACACACACCTACCAAGACACACACACATGCGATATATATATATATATATATATATATATATATATATATATATATATATATATATATATATACAGGCACATACTCTCACAATGGAGTTCTCTCTTTGATTGGTTGTGGAGTTGGCGGCAGGGTCTACTGTCAGACCATCGTTCTGAAGGAATATAATAAGAAAATTGATTTGTTTCAGGCTGCCTTTATCCCGGGCCGCTCAAGTGTGTGTGTGTGTGTGTGTGTCTGTGAGTGTGAGAGTGGTGCCCTTGTGTCCATTAACTCCTCCTCGTACCTTGAGAAAGATGTGTTTTGCATGTTTAAGGATGAACCGAGCAGAATGTTGTTACAGTGCATTACCACCACTGACTCAACTAGGCGACTAATCATCCAGACTTTGAATCGTAGAAGGTGTCTGATTTACTTATTTCTTACCGTTAGGTAAGTATGACTACGAACACATTCTTATTTTCAGCAAACAACCCGGGAGCATTCGGGGTTAACTGCCAGCTCATGGACAGATCAACAGCTGCAAAGAAGATGCTGTGATATAAAACAAATATGCACATCCTTGTGATTTCCCATGGACCAGGATTTTGTAAGACTGCTGTACTCTGTGTATGTGAGAAATATGGTCCTGCCAGACTTGGTGCTTAGTGTTTCTCCCTGAGGGGAGTCTGCTAACAACATTGCCTCTCTTCCCCATTTCTCCACCCTGCTCCTCCCTGTCACCATCTCCTCTTGAGACAACCCCTATCCACACCCTGCCAGGCTTCGGGAGCACAAACATGGCCTGGGTAACCCCAATTCAGCTGAAAAGGAAAGGAGGGAGGTAGGGAGGGAGTCTGGAGAAAGAGGTTGTATGGGGAGAGAGATTGAGAGCGAACAATCATGAGGGAAGAAAATTGGGGTGAGAGAGATAGAGAGAGCGTTAAAGTGGAAAGGGTGTCTAGGGTTCGGTTCTGCTGCCCTCTGACTGAATGAAATGAAACATTGACTTAGCAACCTTTACCGAGCAAACATACCTTGTTGAAGGAACTTGATTACCAGCTTGTGTTTACTCAACCTGTAAACCCATTCACAGCCTTGTACTATATGTAGTAAGGTGCCAACATGGGCCACAGAACAAATTCTGTTTGGATTACGAGTGACATTGGTGTCAACATAGATGTACAAATGCCTCTGGTGTCATTTAAATTTGGGATTTTCAGAATATGTGAAAAGAAGAATCATGAAAATAATTTCAGCTATTTTGATTTATATTTCTTTATAAAGGTATTTTTAAAAGACTATAGTGATATTCACCTACCTTAGGATTGAAGTTACAAACTAAAATGTGTACTTATTTAGAGAAAATGTCCACCTTCTAATGATCAAACTCAGAGCAAGCATGTAATTTGGAAGAACTCTCCCAATATCCCTGCCAGGAACATATAAACCTATTCACATTACGTTCCTGTAGCAATTGCCTTACATTTTCCAGAATATCCCTATATCCATCCAAAAAGTATATCTTACCATTTGGCTGCTAACATCTGTGTTGTCACATTTTGGCACCTACATCGTTCACCTACTGTATAGCTTACTGCAGAACGAGCGTGAGGATTGCCACCCATTCTCTGTTGGTGCTGTGATCATGTCCCATCAGCCTTCTGGGGAAATCACTTTATAATCAGAATCCCATTACAAATAGCACTGTCTATATTTTCGGAAGCATTTTAAGGGCCATTTTGACAAATTTTGACAACACCTGCTCTTGATAGCAAAAAAACTCTTTTGTCCTTCTAACCCTTAATATACAGTGGATATAAAAAGTCTACACCCCCCTGTTAAAATGCCAGGTTCTTGTGATGTAAAAGAATGAGACAAAGATAAATCATGTCAGAACTTTTTCCACCTTTAATGTGACCTATAACGTGAACAATTCAATTGAAAAACAAACTGAAATCTTTGAGGGGGAATAATAAAAAATAAAAAACTCACAATAACCTGGTTGCATAAGTGTGCACACCCTTAAACTAATACTTTGTTGAAGAACCTTTTGATTGTATTACAGCACTCAGTCCTTTTTTGTAGGAGTCTATTAGCATGGCAAATCTTGACGTGGCAATATTTGCCCACTATTCTTTGCAAAAGTGCTCCAAATCTGTCAGATTGCAAGGACATCTCCTATGCACAGCTCTCTTCAGATCACCCCACAGATGTTCAATTGGATTCAGGTCTGGGCTCTGGCTGGGCCATTCCAAAATGTTAATCTTCTTCTGGTGAAGCCATGTTTTTGTGGATTTGGATGTGTGCTTTGGGTCATTGTCGTGCTGAAAGGTGAACTTCCTCTTCATCTTCAGCTTTCTAACGGATGCCTGAAGGTTTTGTGCCAAAATTGCCTGGTATTTGGAACTGTTCATAATTCCCTCCACCCTGACAAAGACCCCGGTTCCAGCTGAAGAAAAACAGCCCCAAAGCATGATGCTGCCACCACCATGCTTCACTGTGGATATGGTGTTCTTTGGGTGATGTGCAGTGTTGTTTTTGCGTCAAACATACCTTTTAGAATTATGGCCAAAAAGTTCAACCTTGGTTTCATCAGACCATAACTCATTTTCCCACATGCTTTTGGGGGACTTGATGTTTGTTTGTGCAAACTTCCGCCGGGCTTGGATGTTTTTCATTGTAAGAAAAGGCTTCTGTCTTGCCACCCTACGCCATAGCCCATTCATATGAAGAATACAGGAGATTGTTGTCACATGTAGCACACAGCCAGTACTTGCCAGAAATTCCTGCAGTTCCTTTAATGTTGCTGTAGGCCTCTTGGAAGCCTCCCTGGCCAGTTTTCTTCTCGTCTTTTCATCAATTTTGGCGGGATGTCCAGTTCTTGGTAATGTCTCTGTTGTGCCATATTTTCTCCTCTTGCTGATGACTGTCTTCACTGTGTTCCATGGTATGTCTAATGCTTTGGAAATTCTTTTGTACCCTTCTCCTGACTGATATCTTTCAACAATGAGATCCCTCTGATGCTTTGGAAGCTCTCTGCGGACCATGGCTTTTGCGCTTAGATGCAACTGAGAAAATGTCAGGAAAATCCTCCTAGAACAGCTGAACTTTATTTGTGACTAATCAGAGTCACTTTAAATGATGGCAGGTGTGTAATGACTTCTATTTAACATGGGTTTGAATGTGATTGGTTAATTCTGAACACAGCCACATCCCCAGTTATAAGAGGGTGTGCACACTTATGCAACCAGGTTATTGTAAGGTTTTTATTTTTCATTTTTCCCCCTCGGAGATTTCAGTTTGTTTTTCAATTGAATTGTTCACATTATAGGTCATATTAAAAGGGGGAAAAGTTCTGACATGATTTATCTTTGTCTCATTCTTTTACATCACAAAAACCTGGCATTTGAACAGGGGTGTGTAGACTTTTTATATCCACTGTATCTTGTGTATGACAGAGAGACCCTGGGATTTATAACATACAGGATCAATACATAGATATTTACACAGAGCCATTGCCTCCTTTTATGCATTCTCACAAGTAACCTAAAGGTTGCCAGATCAAATCAAAGATCTAGGAAGGTTGACATTTTTATTGTTTTGTCTCAGAGCCAAGTGGTTTACCCTAACAGTTTCCTGGTATGGAAACAAATTCCCATGTACTTTTTCCCTAGCAGAATGCAAATTAATACAAATGAAGAAAAATATCATCATCTGTTTTGAAGTCTCTTTCATTCTTTTTTTTAAGATGGATAACATTTTACAGAAGTGAGCTTTTTTGATAGACATATTTTATGTAAACAGGATTGTTTATAATATATTCAATTTTAAAATATAAAGAATAAGAAGGATATCCTTTTTTAACAAAGGTCATGGCATTCTCATTCAAATGGTTTTAATCAAAATCTTCAAAAACAGAGAGATACTGACGGCAATGTGACAGTAAGGGAGAATATGGCTGCCAACTAATGTTTAAGTGTCTTATTGAGTCTGTAAAACAGGTAGGCCTGCCACTTATTCAAAATAGGCTCCAAAATACTCCTCTTGTTGTAAGTTATGTAAATTGTTGAAATGAATGGAGTCCTACTTAAATCACTTTCAGCACCATGAGCTGTCCACCTTTAGCCAATTATTGTGCAGCACTCATTCTGCTGCTCTCCTTCTCTGTTTAATTTAAGTTAAAATGTAGTTTACGCACATTCTAAAATGGAGTTAATGCATTTCCCCTGCAGTAACTTACATCATGGCATATTACTAGTGGATAATATAGCATCATGGCACAAGATGTTAAGGGTAATATTTTTTGGTTTACAAAATGCATAATTAACATGAGGGGACCTTGGAGGGCAAAAATAGAACTATGGGTTGCTGCCGGAACCTGCTGTACAAAAAAATTACTCCAGGAATATGTTCATATATTTTTTATGAAAATCAAGCATTCCCTCTTTGTCTTCTGACCAGGGGTAAATGTAGAAAAAAGCTGAATCCTCCCACTCTCCTTTTCTGTGTTTTTTAATGGAGCTGTTTACTGAGAATTCCACTCTATAGAAGAGGCCACCAGAGACAACAGAGTCGTTAAAGTGGCTTGCTAAGAATATTGCTGAGGTTTTAGTTGGCCAATCCGCCTCATCACCTGAGTAGAGAAGGCCCGGAATGCCACCCAACCGGCGCCCTATATCTCCCTTGTAGGGCACTTCTTTATACCCAAGCCAAAATAGTGCTCAAAAGTAGTGCACTTTAGGGACTAGGGGGCCATTTTTCCTTGATCATAGATTTTGCAGGAAGTTGGATACACTCAGCAGTTTCTCAAAATCGCTTGGTTCCGCTGTGGGGTGGGGATGGAATTGCAAATTCACACACGCGCACACACACACACACACACACACACACACACACAGAGAGCACAGTGGTCAGCAGAGAAAATCAAGGCTTTGTCTACTGTGGTGAGGACATGAACACTGGTGCTGTGACTGGACAACAGCGCAGATAAACAGACCACCTAACCATTTCTCTTCCTGTTTCTTCAGTTCAACTTCAGTTTAAAGGGCTTTGTGGCATGAGACACAGTACGTTGTCAAAGCAAGTAGAAGCAAGATTTAATAAAAAAAAAAAATGTGAAAGTCAAAATAAGAAACATCTGAAATTCTAACTGAACGTTACACACAAAAGACAGTCAAACACTACATTATTAACCGCAACAATTTGCAAATAGTATGAATGAAAAGAGAAAATAAAGAGAAAGATTGACTATATTTGCAATATTGTGCTCCACTGGTTATCCCATTCTCATGGCCACAGGTCACCAATCTTCCTGCTGTAATAACACACAAGATACAAGTTTAACAATGTTTGATTTCCAACTAAAAATTATGCCATATTTCCTATACTAATTTTGTAAAACATTTGGCAGGAGATTAGGAAAGTGCAGCTCTGTTTCCACCGCATTTTCTAGGCAATGTCCCATGTCTTTTTATGGCAACCTCTATCTATAACAAGGCCATGCTCACTGACCGTGTACCTACTCAAGGGTCTTCTTAATTTTGCAAGTGGTTAGCTATTCTGTCACAGTTTACTCTCTGCATAAGGCAAGGTAGCCTTACAGTTTGGTCAGTTATTTGGCTGATTCTTTATGTTGTCTCAAAAGTTGTCTTTATGTTTTCTCATCGTTTTATTGGTTGTTGCCCTTCTGTTTGGTTTCATGAAAAGAGACCCAAAACAAATCGTCTTTAGAGGCTCTTCACTCTCTCTCTTTCACGGCTTTCTCTCTCTTTCTGCTCTGTACTAAATATCTCTCTATCTGTATATATCAGTAGTGTCTGCCGACTTAAATAATGTAGGAGGACAGGACTGTAGCAGTATAGAAGCGGACTGCATAGACCACAAAAAAAAAATGTTCAGGCTCATCATGGACTCCCAGTGTTGAGAAGTCAGGGATCACATCAGAGATTAAAAGAAGAAATTGGCCTGAAGAAAAGGCCAGTTCATCTACGGAGCAGCAGTGGGGCAGGCTTACTATGGATGGGTGGTGTAAACAGGATTAAAACTATTATACAGCGAAGCCAAAACAGCTGGGTATGAGTAAGTCCAGGAAAATGGTTATGATGCATGTTACTGGAAATCTGACAAAAACACTTCCGGAAAGGTCATATAGGGTGGGATAGTGTTCTACCATTTGCCTTTTGGGTTGTTGAGGTGTTTGAGGATGTGGTGGAGGCCTGTGTCAATAGCCTCGTCCACAGAGTGGTTGTCCCTATATGTAGACTGCAATGGGCCGCGAGGCACTTGTGATGGATTTGAGATGAGACAGGACGGGGCGCTCAAGCGTTTTCGTGTAGTCATTCAGGCAGGACTGGAACAATGACAGAGCATTTGTTACAGGCAGTACGCTGCTCTAGAGAAAGGTTAAATATGTCCGTATCATTGCTCTTTCAAAAAATAATTAAATGTTCATGTTTCACATTTTTTTATGTCACTGGAGGGTCTTCCTGCTCCATCTCTCAGAAACAACCACTGCGCTCTCTCTCTCCCTCTCTCTCTCTCTCTCTCTCTCCAATTTCTCTTAATCGTTGTCCTTTTCATTTTAATTCAAAATAGCTTTATTGGCACAGGAAATATGTTTTCATTGCCAAAGCAAGAGGGAAAGAAAGGAAATGAACTCTCTCACACCCCTTTTACCTACATATGTCTCATAGTCTCTCTC
>JACXGI010000111.1:178445-191908 GCA_016801175.1 Esox masquinongy
CTTCCCCCCCCCCCCTCCCTCACACAAACGCCCTCACACTGCGTATTTTTAATTTACCTCGGTCCTGAAAATTTGTAATACGTTTAACGTAGAAGAAAATTAGAGGTTGTTTGGTTAGCCGTCCCAATGAGATGAGCTTTGATTGATCAGTCCTTTTGGTGGGTGGATGTGTGCATGTTTTTATATCCACTCTAAGTCCATTCTGAACGTTTCCTAAAATAGGCCCGTTCCCTCAGCATTTCCTCAGTCAGACAGAAGGGAAAACGTTTGGGCAGGCTACACAACATTGAGGCAACAGTGTGTGATGGACACAATGTGTGGTACCCAACAGGCGTTGGCTTTTGACCAAAAGGCACATTTTCCCAAACACATTTTGCAAATATCCTGCCCAGCAGCTCTGACCCTTTTCATTCCACAGGCTATCAGGACCAGACCGACGGGTATAAATTGCCAGTGTGTCCCTGGGGTCTGAGCTAAATGATGAACTGTCCTCTACAAAAATGTTACTATTACAGTAGCTCCTCACAAATCAGAATCATGAACATATAGGATGACCAACCTGAGGAATGACAGTACCAGCATGGTCATGTCATTGCACCTAAAAATAACCTTGATATTGCATAATTTACATCATGGTATAGATATGGTGTAGATATAGATATATATGTAGATATGGATATATATGTAGATATGGATATATATGTAGATAGGGATATAGATGTAGATATGGATATAGATGTAGATATGGATATAGATATAGATATGGATATAGATGTAGATATGGATATAGATGTAGATATGGATATAGATGTAAATATGGATACAGATGTAGATATAGATATATATATATATATATATGTAGATATAGATATATATGTAGATATGGATATAGATGTAGATATAGATAGATATGTAGATATGGATATAGATGTAGCTTGGTTTAAGCTTTGAAGTACGAGGATACTAGCAAGAACCTAGATACTGTCCCTTCCAAAAACGTATATATTATACACACACTCCTACTGCATAATATTTATATGCTAGCAGTCAGCAGGAAAAATTGAGAGGAAAAAAACATAAAAAATATATAATTTTTGTACCAAGATTAGGAGAGTGCAGACAAATGGAACATTGCTAAGCCAGTTAAAGTCCCAGGAACTACATTTACTGACAATAGCTCTTCGTAGGAGAGCAAGAAAATAAGCAGAAACTCATTCAAGTATTTTCATTCTTATTCGTTCTTGGCTGTTTTTCAGCCTAATATCTATTAACGTCCCCAGAAAATAATAAATCCTCTTGCTTCTGTGGTGCCTTGGTATCTGGTGTTCTCTTGCTTCTTAGTAAGACTACTGAGCAGATTTGTACACACACACATACACACACACACACACACACACACACACACACAGATAAATGGGCAAACCCATATACAAACAGGCCAGCAGACGAACACAGAATACATTCTGGGGACACACCACCACGTCCTTAACCTCCCCAACACGGACATAACAAATGTTGTTTCTACCAGTCTCATGTCAAGTCAAAAAAAGGACACATTCCACATTTTCTTTTACATTTGGAGAAACAATTTCTCACTAATTGACCTCACCTACTGACGTTGGTCCAGCGTGAATAGGTTTCTGCGGGAACATCTTTTTGGGCCACAGCTAGCTGTTAAGGTCCCTATTAGCCCATGTATTCCTCCATCTGTAAAAATAAATATGCATTTTCAACAGAGCGTTACCCCAATTTCTTTGGAAGGGCATCTACACAATCGGACCACAAATAACTGATAAAATCATCAGGAAAACAGAATCTCCTGAGTGTGGAGGGTATTTTCGGAAGTTTCACTAACACCCACCCATCGATACCGTTTATAATTTTATTATAATTCTACGAGTTCTCTCTGTCAGGAAAATCACAAATTGCAAATGTCTCCATCAGCGCTGGAGAAAAAAAGAAATACAAACTGCACTTTCCATTGGGATTGATAATATAACCCTCAGAGCTACAGTTCACTTTCAAAGCCCATCTGTAATCCCTTTCCACAATGCCCAAGCATCCCGCAAGCCTGTTTGGCTCCAGTTCAATGTGGCTGCTGTGATCTGATTGCACTGGGTACCGTTCTTCAGAGAGTCCATCTGTGGTTAAGACTGATGAAGCCGGTGGACTGGAGACCAACATAACGCGCAAAAGAGAAAACGACATGGCGCACATCTGAGACACGTAGACTGAATGTTTACTGTGTGTTTTTTGTTCTTATTGAGAAACAACTTCAGGCCAGCCAGATACCATCCCTGACGTCACTGACCGCCATGTCTTCATCTCCCTTGACGCTGGGTCGGACGCAGTGCTAGAGAGGATGTGTTATTGTGTGCGCGCGCGCGTGTTCGTGACGGGTGTCCTCACCAGTTAATTTTCTTTTCCTACCCTTATTTAATCAGGTAATTGACTGAAAACACAGCCTAATTCATAGCAACAATTGGGGAGCAATTACGGCTAGCTGCCTTGCTCAAGGACAGGACAGGTTTCTCACCTTGTTCTAGTATTCAGCCTGGCGTCTTCTCAGTCATTGGCCAGGTGCTCTAACTGCTAGACTACCCACCACCCCCCAAAAATACAAAGAAGTCTGTGTGCAGATTAACTGTGACACGTCGGAGCTTCGTCACTGTGTCAGTAACCCCAAACCTGCAGCATCCTATTGGCTCCACGGTGCTCTGCATTGGTAGGCAGTCCCTAACACTCTCGTCTGGGATCCCCAGCTCTTCCATGAATTTGACCTACCAGAGCTAGTACACCGGAGTCAGCATGTCAACCAGTCATTATGTCCTGGCAGGGTGTAAGAGTGACCTAGTTCAAGGCTGAACCATGTTTTTTTTAAACCTCTAAGAGTCCCAGAGGAGAGATCGGAGAACCACTGATACAGGAAATAGGATGTAATTTGTGAGACAGTATTTCCTCACCTGGGACACAAAGTACCAGATAAGACAGATGAGGGAGATACATGACGGTCACATAACCAGCCATCCATCCTCTTCCTCCCTCTTTCTTTTCCCATCTATCCATCTATCATACACTATGTCTCCATTCTCTCTATTATATTCTCTCTATCCACCCTCTCTCTGTTTCCTCTCTACATCCGCTCTCTCTCTCTAAAGTGTACTATGGTCAATACAACTTTGGTCTCATTCTGGCTTCATAACTGAGATAAATTGGAAGTGTGTAAACATGGGATTTGTTAATCATATATAGCATTTTATTTGACAGAAAGTGCATTTTAAATTACCCTGACCAGTCAATCAACTGCTCCTCCCTCTTCCGTCTCTGACTTAACGGTTAACTCTTTAACTTAATGAATCTTTGTTATAATTTCAACAATTTACTACCAGTGATGGGCTACATGCCTTGCTTAAAACCACTTTAGATCAACTGAAACTTAAGCGTTGTTCTGTCTGAGAGAGAGATGTGCACTTTACAGACAGCCCATTATTGAGTTTGAATGATTTTTATATGAACCTAGACCTATTTTCAATATTTGTAGATATTTAGCTTTAGGACTGATGTAAAAGAAAACTATCCACTAGATCTGATTTGACTGATCTTTTTAGCTTCAGCTCACCACCACCCGTGTGAAAATGGGATTGTCGCCTTACACTCAATAACTGGTTGGAGACAATGCCTTCATCCAAATGCTTCTTGTAGTGGTTGATCAGTCTCTCCTATTGCTGAAGAGTTTTGGCCGACTCTTCCACGTAGAGCAGCTTTAACTCAGTGACACTAGTGGGTTTTTGAGAGTGACCTGCTCGTTTCAGGTCCTGCCAAAACAGCTCAGGTCTAGCCACTGATTAGGCCATTTAATTAGAAACATTTTTTGTGGGGGTTTTCAGCCCTTCTGCCGTATATTTGCTTTTTGTGTTTGAGATTTGTTTTAGGCTAGAGGTGTGGTTCAGATGCAGCCATAGACGACGTCTTTGACAGAATAGTTTCCGTGGTTCCAAACACTTCAACGGGCTGAACCCACATCAAAGGTCAAGCATGGTGGAGGTGGTGTGATGCTTTGTTGCATAAGGACCTGGAAGACTGGCTATGAATGACAATATAGATCATTAAAACAAAGTTCACACACTTCAGCAGTGAAAGCCTTTATCAAAAAAATACTTATTTTAAATCTTTTAGATTTTTATGCATAAAAATGTTGTAAAACAACAAAAAGAATTGTTAAAAATTTTATGGTATGACCATCCTAAAACTACTCAATATTTTAGCTTATCGATGAGTTACTTAAGGAAATGTGAACAGAAAAGGGCTTCTTACAGAGCCATGCCTGTTGCCAACAGTTCAGAGTAGGATTATTAATTAACAATAAATATAATTTATTTTTAACTTGTTTCTTTCTTCTGCATTTTGTATGTTGTATTGGTTTTGAAGTGAGCAGTTCCGTAATTTTGTAAAGCGGGGCTAATTTGTAAGAGACGTCTCAGTGTGGCTCCTTGATGAAATACAAATCTCTCCGTCCTCTTTCTCCATCTCTAAGTCACATCATTTCTATCCCCTCATTCTCTTGCATCTCTCCTTTCCCCCATCCACTCTCCCACCATCATCTCTGCCCCCGTCATCTCTGTCCCACCCCCTTTGCCCCGGTCATCGTCATTGAGTGCTCCCAGGACAGACAGGCGTATCCAGTCTCCTCCTCTCTTTCCTCACGGGTCCCAGAGTCAAACCTCTTGCTGTTCCTGATGCCTGTTTCACTGATTCCCATAATGACCTGCCACTCTCTGCCAGTCACGCTCCAGCCTCCTGGCCTTAAATCAGTCTCCCTGCACCCTGCCTAGTCTCCTGGAACTCCCTTCTCTCAAACATGCATGCATTTGGCAGCCAGTCAGTGGGCTTGTGTGTGTGTGTTCTTAAGTGAAGAAACTGTACTGTACAGTCAGTGAGCAGTGAGTTGACCTTCTGTGGGCCCAGTGGAATGGTCCTGTAGAAAATGTATAGTTTTGCCTTGAGCACACCTCAGGCCACATGCGGTCATACTGACACTGTTAGTCTGCCAGGCAGGCTGTGTACACACAACCTCAAGAAAGGGAGGCAGAGAGAGTGGAAGAGAGCAGCAGAGAGAGGGGGGAAGAGAGAGAGAAAGGCAGAGAGAGAGAGAGAGAGAGGCAGACAGAGAGAGAGAGGCAGACAGAGAGAGAGAGGCAGACAGAGAGAGAGAGAGAGACAGACAGAGAGAGAGATAGAGAGAGAGGCAGACAGAAAGGGGCAGACAGAAAGAGGCACAGAGAGAGAGAGACAGAGAGAGAGAGAGAACAAGAGAGAGAGAGAGAGAGAGAGAGAGAAAGAGGCAGACAGAGAGAACGAGAGAAGCAGACAGAAAGAGGCAGAAGGACAATGTGCAGGCAGACACAGTGCTGTTTCTAAACACATGAACATGTTGTTCAGAGCTGTGTGTGCATGGAAGGATGTAGGTAGTGTGAGTTTGGCGGAGGGCCATTTGGGATAATGTCTCTGAAATGCACTTTCTTTTTCTGCAGCAATTACCCTAATAATGATTAGAGGACGCTCTCTTTCTCCTCACACCACTCTCTTTCTCCTCTGTCTTTCTTGCAATATTTCTCTCTCTACCCCATTCACTCTCCTATTATGTGATTGATGACTGCAGAGGATCGGAGGACAGTGAAACGAAAGAGGGGGAAGAATAGCTGAAATAGAGGGACGGTAGGTGGGAGGAGGAATGTGAGGGGAGAGGGAGATGGAGAGGTAACAGAAGAGGAAAGGACAGTGGAGACAAGGGGAGTTAACATGAGGAAGTGGGAGACAGAAACGCTGCCTGGCAAGCCAAACTCCTTGCCCCAGCCACCACTAGGCCATGCCCACAGATATTAGTTTCGTCCTCGAAAGGAGTCTAGATCCAAACAACTCACAGAGGAGACTTCTTGAACCACCTGATTGGGGGCCAGAGCCAAATCACATACGGGCAAAGCAGCATTTAGAAAATGTATCTAGGGCTATCACGTTCATGACATTTTAGTTGACGATTGATTGTTACACAAATAACTGCGATTAACGGTTTGTCTAAATGGTTAATGGTTTCCCACTATTATAGTGTAAACATAATAATATTGTAAGAATACACATGGTGGGTCCGTAGATGGTTCTTCAGATATGTGGTGTTCACGCTGTTGACCGCAATCCAACAATTTGGCTCCTCCAAATAATAGCTTCATTTAGCTTAAAACCAAAATGCTCCTCACAAAATGCTACTGCAAAGCATCGTAACGTAATCGCATTGTAACATTTCATCTCTTCTTCTGCTGCACATATTATTATATGCTAGTTGTTTGAAATACAGTTGTGCTCAAAAGTTTGCATGCCCTTGGAGAATTGGTAATATATGTACCATTTGTAAAGAAAACATGAGTGAGCAGGCAAAACACATGTCTTTTATTTCTTATGGGATTCACATTCAACTGTAGGTCATAACAGAATGGCACACTCATAAAACAAAACATGGCAAAAAAACAAAAAAATGAACTGACCCCTGTTCAAAAGTCTGCATACCCTTAGTTCTTAATACTGTGTATTGCCCCCTTTAGCATCAATGACAGTGTGCAGTCTTTTGTAATAGTTGTCTATTTCCCGAATTCTTGCAGGTGGTATAGCTGCCCATTCGTCTTGGCAAAATGCCTCCAGGTCATGCCAAGTCTTTGGTCATCTTGCATGAAACGCACGTTTGAGATCTCCCCAGAGTGGCTCGATGATATTAAGGTCAGGAGTCTGTGATGGCCACTCCAGAACCTTCACGTTTTTCTGCTGTAACCACTGGTGGGTCAAGTTGGCCTTGTGCTTAGGATCATTTTCGCGCTGGAAAGTCCAAGAGCGCCCCATGCGCAGCTTTCATGCAGTAGAATGCAAATTGTCTGCCAGTATTTTCTGATAACATGCTGCATTCATCTTGCCATAAATTTTCACATGATTCCCAGGGCCTTTAGAGCTCACACACCCACAAAACATCAGGTATTCTGTTCACTATAGGCCTTGTTGACCCCTCACCAAACATAGTGCTTATGGCTGTGACCTTTCCAGAGCAGCCTGTATTTCTCCTGAGGTTACCTGTGGGTTTTTCTTTGTATCCTGAACAATTTTTCTGGCAGTTTTGGCTAAAATCTTTCTTGGTCTACCTGACCTTGGCTTGGTATCAAGAGATCCCTGAATATGCAATTTTAAAAGCCACAGGTGTGGGAAATTCACCTTTAATTGCCATTTTCACCTGTGTGTGTCATCTTGTGTGTCTGTAACAAGGCCAAACATTCAAGGGTATGTAAATTTTTGATCAGGGCCATTTGGGTGATTTCTGTTATCATTATGATTTTAAAAGGAGCCAAACAACTATGTGATAAGAAATGGCTTTATATGATCACTATCCTTAAATAAAAAAAATATTTTATCCTTAAATAATTTATCCAAAATTTATTTTATCCTTAAATAAATTTTGCATGATCAGTCATATTTTCAATATCAATGCTAAAATTTCACCAGGGAACGCAACTTATGAGCACAACTGTATATGCAGTTTAACGCTTATATATCCAATTAGAAAATTAGATGGACAAAATTCAACTTACAATATTGGCAAAAATAGTGTGTGTTTTTTTCTTTTGTTGATCAGAGTTGATACGACAAAATGGGCAACTGAGATGCGTTCGTCTATTAACTAATAATGTTGTGAAATTACATAACGTTGCATTGCAAAACTCCCTGTAAATTCACCAAAATTGAAAATCTGAGGTGCGTACCCTAGACAAGTAAGGTCCGTGAACAAAATGCTGGATTAAGAGGTACATTTCATCTGGATTGGAAGCTATTAAAATAAAGTTAATATTAATCAGGTAATAGTTATAATAATACAATTATTTAAAAAATAAAATACAGATAATGAATTTGGAAAAAATGTGAGATGTACCTTTCAGAAGAGAGTTACCGGAACACAACACTCTTATTTGTAGATCTCTAGCTCATATGGATAGTTAGCTATTAAAAAATGGTTGTATAGTAGGATAAATTCCTGTAAATTCACCGAAATTGAAAATTGAAAATCTGAGTTGCGTATTCTAGACAAGAAAGGTCTATGAACAAAATGCAAGTGGAATAAGAGGTACATGTAATCTGGATTGGAAGCTATTAAAATAAAGTTAATGTTAATTAGGTAATAGTTATAATAATACAATTATTTAAAAAATAAAATACAGATAATGAATTTGGAAAAAATGTGAGATGTAGCTTTCAGAAAAGAGTTACCGGAACACAACATTCTTATTTGTAGATCTCTAGCTCATATGGATAATTAGCTATTAAAAAATGGTTGTATAGTAGGATAAATTCCTGTAAATTCACCGAAATTGAAAATAGAAAATCTGAGCTGCGTATTCTAGACAAGAAATGTCTATGAACAAAATGCAAGTGGATTAAGAGGTACATGTAATCTGGATTGGAAGCTATTAAAATAAAGTTAATTAGGTAATAGAGTTATAACAATACAGTTATTTAAAAAATAACATACAGATAATGAATTTGTAAAAAGTGTGAGATGTACCTTTCAGAAGAGACGTAAAAGAACAAAGCACACTTGTTTGTAGATCTCTATCTCATATGGATTGTGAAATATTAAAATAGGATTGTATAGAAGAATAAATTCTGATAAAATCAACAAAATTAAAAATGGCAAATCTAAGGGAAAGGACTGTGACCAAAATGCAAGTGGTCTGAGAGGTAAATGTCATCTAGATAGGAAGCTATTAAAAATAGTTCATGTGAATTAGGTAATAAAGTTGTAATAATGCATGTCATTAAAAAATAAAATACATATAATGAATTTGGAAAAAATGTGAGATGTACCTTTCAGAAGAGAGTTACCGGAACACAACACTCATTTGTAGATCTCCAGCTCATATGGATAGTTAGCTATTAAAAAATGGTTGTATAGTAGGATAAATTCCAAAAAGAGCAATAATAAAGGGGGATTTGGGACAGGTACGGTCAGTGACTAAAGTATAAATTTATTTAGAGCTAATATGTATCTTGGATAATATCATCATCTGTAAAATGATTTAGTCTTAGCCTATTTGTGTTTTATATTTTTTTTAGCATAAACAAATAATAACACCTTTTTTAATTTTAAATGTGGAGAAAAAAAACGTAAGTTGGCACAAAGAAGGAAAATGTCTAAACAATTATTTCCGCTGAATGCACTTTTAAGATTGTCTCTTAGCCTCAGCCACGTAATATTCCTCCATTGAAAGTAACGTAAAATTATTTTTTGAAAACGGAACGAAACCGACAAACTAAAGGGTGTACCTTGATCTCTACCTTCACCTGATTCTATATATATCGCTGTCGTCTTTGTAGGACGTTTTTGAGGAGCGCTATTAACAAGCAAACTCAGAATATCAAACATAAAACCAAATTTACCCCGGTCCTTCTGCACCCCTGAGCTAGACATCCTAACCAACTGAAATTGACATAATTCGCATGGTATTTGTTGAGACATTTCTAATATCGGCATAAAACTCCTTTATTCAGATTGAAAACATATGGAACACATTTGGAATCTAAATATTGTGCAAAAAGATTGTTGTCGTAATAATGTCAAAATGTCAAATAATCACGATCTAAATGTATCACCAGCTTTTTACACTAATCTGTGAGAAACATGATTTCGCTGAACACGTCCAGCAGCCCACACACTGACGCCACTTTAACGACCTAGTTTCAGACTGAAACAAATGTGCAGCACAAGGTTTCAGTCAGTCGTCAGGCAAAGAAAAACCGGGGGGAGGTGGGAGGCGGAAAAGGAGCTGGAAAGAGAGACGAGGGAAGGAGAAAGACGTGAGGGGTGGGAAAAAGGTAGAAATAGAGAAATGAAAGGAGGGAAGAAGGATATACTCTCTTTTCCACAGTTGTGTTCTTTCCTCACAAAGGACTTCAGTGTGATCAGCATTTAGACACATGCTTCTCAAAATATTTTTAATATTTTCATCACACATTCCACCTCCCTTTCTATCCCTTTTCCAACATAGATGAGCAATGAGGGTAAATGATTCACCTGGAGTATGAATGTATATGCATAAAATTTTTATATGGGTCCGTTAAAGACAGAAATGCACCCAGGCTAATGGTGTGTGTGTGTGTTCCTGCTTTCCTACCTTGAGTGAGATCTAAAAGTTACACCCCATACAGTTATACATACAGATGAATAAGGCACATAAGTGCTCAACACATGAAGTGATACATAGATATACAGATGCATAAGGGGCTTAGCAGTTACAGTGATCAGATTGCATCTCAGGCAATTGGTTTTTGAAGCAGCAGATTACGGAGTTTAAGGAGTTTCAGTTGAGTGTTGTTTTTTCCTCAGGCATTCTTACTAGAAACATCGACTTTATAATGCTGTTTTGTCTTTTTTGCTTTCAGGACGCATGCAACTTGGACATGTCATGACTTTGGATTTATTAACTCCCCTCAACCTAATCATCATCATCAATACAATCATGGCCGTACTTCAATCATGGCCGCACTTCACCATGTAAACATTGCTCTTTGGCAATGGAGTCAACCAGACACACCCAGAGCCTGGCATTTTTAGCAACCTCTTAATCAGCAGGATTCGTTCCTACCGCTCTCTTCCTCTCCCTCTCTCTCTGTTTCTGTCGCTCTCTCTACTCATCCATCTTTTCCTTTCTCATTTTTCTTAATAGACCTCAATGTCTTCCTCAAAATTAATTGATTCAGAAATCAATTTCATTCAGCACAGAGCTGTATAAACTCTAAATATTTTTGGTGGGAGAGTTAATGACGTGTTGTTTTAGATAACAAAAAAAGCAATTTTCTACGTTAGGCCTTGTCTGTCTGCTTCTTTTAGTGTCCGACAGTAAAGCCTTGTGTCTATTGATGTCTGTAATCTGTTAATTAGCTAGCAGGGAAAAAGGGGGAGGGTTGGGGGAAATAGGGGTTGGGAGGGGTTAGAATGTTGTTGCTACGACTAAAAAAGAAGTGGGTAAAATCAGAAAGATTTTTTCTCAATTTCTCACATCCACATGTGTGTCCTTGCCTCACATCCTAACTCACTTGAAAATGTCCTAGGGGAAGGAAGCAAGGAGATCATTGGAAAAGAGGATTACCTTAAAGACTCCCTTGCTTCTATTTAATTTTTGAAAAGGACGCAAGGAGAAAGGATGCCAGAAAAAGGAGGCAAAGAAAGAGTAGGCAAGAGGTTAAGGAAAATACTATTGATGTTCAACCAGCTTCTTTGTTTGTAAATGAATAATCCATAAAAATCATAAGACTATCAACAGAAAATGAAACTGAAATAATAAGGCAAATTACTCTTTGAAGACAAACTCTCCCGGAAACAGCGGTACTAGCAAGGCTAAGAATAAAAATGTATTTCAAATTCAAATATCGCCATCATGGCATTTTTACCACCAACCGACTTCAGTAGAAAAAATGTTTATGGAAAACAAGGCGGCAAATTTTAAATTTTCAAAACAACTCTGGAAAAGGAAGCTAAGCTGTGAGGCCTGCACACTGATATGGCTCATTGACTCTTACATTCTCACGTGAAGTAGATATCCTGTGTGGCATACAGTAGGTAGGTTCTTAATAGTTTAACCTTCGGTAGGCACAGATTATTAGCTCCACAAAGGTAGACCGTTCTCATTCACTAATTTTCCTTCTTAGATTGTCTTTGTCCCATTTGAGTTTAAAGCCACAGTTCAAATATCCAGTATTACCTCAAAGAGCTTTGTCACTTTCCAGATTTCCTCGATATCCACGGCTGAGCAATCAAAGATGATGTGTGTTCTACTTTGAACAAAATATTGTTGGTCAACTACGTGGATAATTGGAGATCAGACAGCAATGTGCAGTGGGAAGCAACTAATATCATCTCAGACTGGTATTGAATCAATTCTCTCATGTTGTTCAACAAAGCGCAACATGTTAGTTAGCAGGTAATAAACAGTGTCATTGAGTTTATACACCATCCAGGTCAGAGGTCTGGCCGAAGTGCGGCACGCACATGTTTCTCCTTACGACGCAGCGAGAGCAACATGTAAGGCGAAATGCAAAAGGTCCCTACAAGGTCCCTGTTAAAACATACATATCTAAAATAAACACCATGTATGTTAGATGTGTTAAATCCGAGGGCCTCTCTACCTTAGCTCACTACTTAACGCCTGCTAGTGTGCTCCAGAAGATATATCACTCTGGTTACTCCGAACACTTGCTAGTGTGTTCCAGAAGATATATCACTCTGGTTACTCCGAACACCTGCTAGTGTGCTCCAGAAGATATATCACTCTTTTTACTCCTAACATCTGCTAGTGTGTTCCAGAAGATACAGTATCTCACAAAAGTGAGTACACCCCACACATTTTTGTAAATATTTGAGTATATATTTTCATGTGACAACACTGAAGAAATGACACTTTGCTACAATGTAAAGTAGTGAGTGTACAGCTTGTTTAACAGTATAAATTTGCTGTCCCCTCAAAATAACTCAACACACAGCCATTAATGTCTAAACCGCTGGCAACAAAAGTGAGTACACCCCTAAGTGAAAATGTCCAAATTGGGCCCAAAGTGTCAATATTTTGTGTGGCCACCATCATTTTCCAGCACTGTCTTAACCCTCTTGGGCATGGAGTTCACCAGAGCTTCACAGGTAGCCACTGGAGTCCTCTTCCACTCCTCCATGACAACATCACAGAGCTGGTGGATGTTAGAGACCTTGCGCTCCTCCACCTTCCATTTGAGGATGCCCCACAGATGCTCAATAGGGTTTAGGTCTGGAGACATGCTTGGCCAGTCCATCACCTTTACCCTCAGCTTCTTCAGCAAGGCAGTGGTCATCTTGGAGGTGTGTTTGGGGTCGTTATCATGTTGGAATACTGCCCTGCGGCCCAGTCTCCGAAGGGAGAGGATCATGCTCTGCTTCAGTATGTCACAGTACATGTTGGTATTCATGGTTCCCTCAATGAACTGTAGCTCCCCAGTGCCGGCAGCACTCATGCAGCCCCAGACCATGACACTCCCACCACCATGCTTGACTGTAGGCACGACACTTGTCTTTGTACTCCTCACCTGGTTGCCGCCACACACGCTTGACACCATCTGAACCAAATAAGTTTATCTTGGTCTCATCAGACCACAAGACATGGTTCCAGTAATCCATGTCCTTAGTCTGCTTGTCTTCAGCAAACTGTTTGCGGGCTTTCTTGTGCATCATCTTTAGAAGAGGCTTCCTTCTGGGACGACAGCCATGCAGACCAATTTGATGCAGTGTGCGGCGTATGGTCTGAGCACTGATAGGCTGACCCCCCACCCCTTCAACCTCTGCAGCAATGCTGGCAGCACTCATACGTCTATTTCCCAAAGACAACCTCTGGATATGACGCTGAGCACGTGCA
>JACXGI010000112.1:0-145827 GCA_016801175.1 Esox masquinongy
GTGTGTGTGTGTGTGTGTGTGTGTGTGTGTGTGTGTGTGTGTGTGTGTGTGTGTGTGTGTGTGTGTGTGTGTGTGTGTGTGTGTGTGTGTGTATGTGCTGAATCGAAATGTATATGAATGTGGTTATTTTGAGTGAACATGTTTAATTGAAAGCAACGGATGGAACGTAGGACACAGCAGCAGCCCCACCAACTGTGGCTTTCTTTCTTCAAATGTCAGATAAATACAATTTACAGCCTTGCAGGCTATAAACAATTGATTCAGCTCCCCAGCCTGGCTCTTCATTTCACTGGCCTGGCTCTTCATTTCACTGGCCTGGCTCATCATCTCACTGGCCTGGCTCATTATCTCACTGGCATTGTTCTTCATCTCCCTGGCCCGAATCATCATTTTACTGGCCTGGCTCTTGAACTCTCTGGCTTGAATCATCATCTCCCTGGCCTGGCTCATCATCTCCCCCACATTTCAAATTTGAGGCCTTTGTCACCAGGACCCAATGCACCGTGCAGGTTCACCATCCGAGATCTCTTCCCACCTCTGACCCATGTGCCTCAACAAGTTCTTGTAGCTGGAACAGAAAAACTGCAGAGGCTCTCCTGTCAGCTGACATTCTGCAATGGATTGATCAAATTGAGCAAATGTACAGCAAATGTATCTTCCCACAGATAAACACCATTGTGAGGGACATAACCTTGTACCATTTCCATATTATAGATGTTTATATTGATCCACTAGCCACTCCCTTTCATGTTGGTGATTTGTTTTTGGTTTGAAGTCATGAAGGTAGAGTAATGTCTTTTGCATGTTTTTCAAACACATTTGAAGTTAGCTGCAAAACCATTTGTCAGATTCTTTGTACTTGTGGCTAAAATGATTACTGCACTCTGAAGGAGTCACTCAACTTTTGCCATAACTGGTATGCCTTTTCAAAGTACTTCACTGCTTGGGCGATTTCATTTTTTGACAGGTTAACTGTCAAGTTGGCAGACACAAAACATTCTGACTTTTGTGATGATGTGATATTCTGGCAAACCGTCAGGAGTGACAAAAGCAGACAGCTGTTTCACATGTTCAGTCGAAGGGGCCTGCCAATATCCCTTCAGCAAATCAAACTTGCTAACATACCGTAACAACGACACAGTCCACACAATTGTCGACGTTGGGCAAAGGATATGAGGATGGCATAGAAACAGCACTGACTTTGAGAAAATGTCAACTAAAACGCTGAGATCCAACGGCCTTTGGTATTACGATACTGGACAAACTGTTGCCATGTTGTGCCATTTCGTGCGCGGGCATGAGCTTCGCCTTGCTGATGTGGTCCTCTACGTTGATAGGACAGGCATGCTGGATGGGACTCCAATGTCAATGTCCTGCTCCACTACTTTCTTATAATATGTCACGTATAAGAGTATAACCAGTAACTCAAACTATGGCAATGATGCCTTTATTCCTCTAACTTAGATTTCCTTGTTGTGCTACAGTCTTCAGTTTGAGTGTTTGTTTGAGTGGAATTGAAACCGTTAACACCTATTTATAACATTCTAATAAACGATACAGTATGTGATGGTAAATGTCTGGTATAAAGAAAGAATAATGCAAAACTTTTGTATTCACAGCATACAACTCATGAGCCGTGATTCGTAAATACGCAGCACAAAATCCACACATATAAACCGTGATCCGTAAATATACAGGAGCGAATCAATGATTGTAAAACATGATTCATATATACACAGCATTAAACTCACAAATGCGTAGTTGGAAATGTAAAATAGAATGCACAAACATAAGTCACTATCCAGAAACAAACACTACCTGACTCGTATTTCTAAAATAGCATTTGTATAACATCTGTGGATCGTTGACCAGTGACCTGAACTCGGAACATAACGGCCAAAAATCTGCGCACAAATGTATTCCGATCCACGCGCACAACTTGATCCACAAAAGCACACTCAAAAATTGTAACATGAAAGTATTGACTGACAAATCTGGGTGCATTTATACAAATGCTATTTTAGAAATATGAGTCAGGTGGTGTTTGTTTCTGGATAGTGACTTACATTTGTGCATTTTTGTTTATGTTTCCAACTACGCATTTGTGAGTTTAATGTGTATATACGAATCATGGTTTACAATCACAGATTCACTGCTGTGTATATACAAATCATGGTTCACATTTGTGAATTGTATTCTGTGAATGCAAACATTTTGGCACCATTCTATCTCCATAGTTTGGTGTGATCTATTTCCATGGCCTCCTACCTAGTCAAAGTCCTTGTTGACACTGACCTATCCTTGCAACAGACACATCTTCCATTTTGGACACTGATCGTATCGGTTCTACTTTATGTTGTTGGCAAAAATCCCCAGCCATTGTAGGATAAGTGTGATGCTTGCTATTCTGCTCTAAGACTGAACATTTCCCTCTATATCATGCTGAGGTTACAGGTGCTAACCGTAGCCAATGGAAGTATTGATTAATCCAAAATACAGTTTGACTGGGGTCTTAGACAGTTTGACTGGGGTCTAAAGTGGCTCATTAGAATTCTACAGCCAGTTACAGGCTGGTCTTCGCAGGGAGGGAGGGTAGGACACACAGGGAAAGAGAAGGGGGAGATGTATAGAAAGAAAAAAAGAGGGAGAGGGAAAATGAGAAAGATGGAGAAAGATATGCAGAAACAGAGAGAATGATAGAGAGCAATTAGGAAGAGAATAAAAGAGAAAGAGGAGCGCAATAATGAGAAAGAGCAATAGAGGGATGAATTCAGAAAAAGTTAGCAAGAGAGAGAGAGAGAGAGTGAGAGACTGAAAGCGAGTGAGAATGGGTAAAAGATGAACAGTGAGGCAGAGAGAGATGAGTTTTTAAATATCTAAGGCAAAGGCAGCGATGGGGTACCATAGAAGAGCTACGAGACATGAATCCTTCTCCATCAATAAGCACTTCTGCGACTCTGATGAAAGGCAGCTGCGCCCTGCACTCCGCATTGCCTAAATGGACTTTTGCACATTGAGTGCAAAAGTCTTCCCGCTTTGCCCCCCCCCATCCAACAAGTGCTAGTTAGAAGATTGTGGCCAGCTTCCAAAAAGAGGTATGGATCAAGGTCAGTGATTACATTTAAACAGCCTTGGTTCAGTTACAACCAAACTCTCCCAGGGTTACCTAAGTACTCAACTAGACAGCATGTCATTTTATTGCACTTTCTTACAGATTTTCCTAAAGTCTTTCTATGGTGTCGCTATTCAACACCCACAGTAATGATCACTTAGGCTAAAGGCCTATTGATGTAGATTATTTTCTACCACACATTAATGGTTGTTCTAGAAAGTGAAGAACATACCATAACATTGACAACCCAGTAATCTATATGACTTGTTATCATAAACATACAATACGCAATCAAGGTGGCAAAACACACGAAGCCATGTACAGTATATACTATATGTATACATATATATACATTACTCTAAAAAAAACCTCCATCATTAGACTAAGCTATTATTTGAATAAATGGTTACTTAGATCAATAATCTGTCACATTGTGTACACCGTTATCATCCATCTTCTACCATCTTCAGACATCCTTTTGTGCCCCGTAGCAGCCCTTCTCATAAACAGATGTTGTAGATATATTCAGTAAACCTACCAGCTCAAGCATACACACACACAGACACAGAAACACTGCATTCATTCCTCCTCGCTTTCCAAGCATCCAGCTCCCAGCTCAGCTTTTTCCAATCTCTCTGGGCGCACAAAACTAACACACAAAAACAGATCTGTAAGTTAACAGTAACAAGGCATCGCACTATGGAGAGAAACTACAGGATGACAAACCAGGCAGACCAGAATCCGTGGGGATTTCACGCAAGCTTAAATTTAACCACACTGTTTGGGGTCTTTATGGTTCCACTGAGACCAAACTTTAAGTGACGGTGGTCACCGGGGACCGGAGCCGGCAACCATGGGCCCGCCATGCGTACCGGAGTGAGGAGAGACGAGAGGCTGCAATCTGTTGAGGAGATGGGAAGGGGGTCCTGGTAGGCACAGATCTTGAGATATGTTTAGCTCAAAAGAATGTAGTCTGGTCACAAACCAGTCTTCTAGTGTGGTAGGCACAACGGTGTGTGAGTGATGGCTGGGAAATCGCTGATTCAAACGTGATAGAAATGTCCTTGTATTTAGCGTTTGGCAGTGGCGTTTCATTAAAATCCGTGTTAGTTGTCGTCGAGGCAGCGGATTCTCTCTTTAGAGATCGCACAGCGATGAACTGCATGCAATGTACCAAACATTGTGCATACACCAAATCTACATGGCAACATTAAAGATATGTACTGATTTTTTGTTTGGAGTACTATTCTGGTAAAACAGAATTCAATTGTCCTCCAGGTTTCTTTCCGTTTTTTTTAGATTAACCAAGATGAAACTTTACCGAGAGGAGTAATAACCTGAAGCCGATTTAGTCTGCTTTTGATACTGACATAAGGCCAGTTTTGCACAATATTAGAGAGGAATTGCTGTCCCCCCCACACTCTGCGCTAACAAAAACCCACCCTCCAGGGCGATGCGTGACCATTATACATTGCCCCATTAAGTCCTCAACCAAATTTAAGCCAGTGGCAAGGTAAAGGCTGTCGTGCGGGCACAGCAAAGATGCGAGACACACAGTCAATTGTATGCCCGAGGGCGTTTTATTTAAACAAAACACAAAGTAAATGGACAACAGAAAAAGAAAGGCTCATGAATTTAAAATGAATGAAGAACCCGGCGGAGAACGGCTGCTGGATGAATTTTGGCAGGCGTCCAGTGTCTCAGCAGTCTGTTAAAACAAGAGCCCAGAGACGGAGTGCACAGTGTAAGTTCTACCCTTTCCTGCTCCCCTTTTTGATGAGAGGCAGGTGTGGGGGGGGGTCAGAGCCATCCCTCATGGCTGCCTATCGATGGTTCCCGAAGGCAGCATCTCGCCCACGCTCCCGGCACACTCTCTCCATGGTCCCGAACCCTGGGGACCGGTGCGCCCTTGCTTGGTGGTGGTGAGGAGCGCATAATGCCACAAGACTTTCTCCTAGCTTGTGATGGACAACCTGACACTTCAAAACAACACATTGGACAGCTGCGCCATCTGGGAGTCACTGATTGGTTGCTTTTTATTGCAATGCGACTGGCCATGAGTGGTAGAAAGAACAAGGTTGCATGCAAGTCACACACAGATACACACAGAGATGTGCACACATTAGACATTTGATCATGACATTGCTATGACCGTGTCCTCTGAACTAACACACTGTTTTCTGTCTCATGATGACTTCATCCAAGGGTTCAAGGAATCTCGAGCATGTATGTTTCACAAAGTTACTACTGAAGCAAGGGAAATTTGCACAGCAGGAATCCCAGAAGAAATATCTTAAATATGTTATGGCACAGTGAGAAACAATAATCACATCCCATGGTTAAGACACAAGCAGAGATAAGCGAAGACAGATCCTTACGGGGTAACACAGGTAGCCAGCCACCCCATCATCTTCTCAGTCTTTACAAGCTGAACCCAGCCCTTAATTTCACGCTTTGCCTTGCAGAATGATTTGAGAGGCAGCGCTGTGTTTTATCCACCCCCCTGGCCTGACCCCAGGGTCTGATCAAAGTTTTCCCTCTTTGATGTTTTAACCTATGGTTGTTTGGTTGGAAAACGAACCCGTCTCTAAACCAGATGGTTCCTGTTGCATGCTGGGAGCAGCGAGGCAGTGTTGCAGTGTTAGGGGTCCCACCTGTGGTTTTAATTATACCGTATGACAGGGGGATGCAGCGGAGCGTGAGGCAGAGAAGAACAGCGGTGACCCTTGCTGTTTTACACTATCTAGGAGGGATGGAGGGGGGAGCATGTTTAAAGATTTAGGGAGGGATGTTATGGCTGGGGACTGGCCCGTAATGGAACGCAAATGTCAAAGATTTGATTTACATTTGTGTTGAGCATGACTCTACCTTGTTCTTTCTCTTTTTTTCTTGCTCTATTGCTGAAACACATCTGACCCACTAACCAATATATACTCCAGGCGTACCCCAGGGCACTGTCCTTGTTCACTCGCTACAACGACAATTCGCCCCTAGAAGTGCAAGAGCAAAGTATACAGATAACATAGCAATAAGTGACCTAGAGGTTGGAGGATGACTACCTGACAGATATAACCCACTTCATGAATGCCATGAGGACAACAGCCGCATTCTGAAAACAAAAACATAGACTACCAGACAGATATGAGACAATAAAACTTGAGAACCATAAAAGAAGACAGCAGGCCAATCTACACTGACTGAGGATAAATCAATACAGTACAGATACCGCGGAACCGTAATTGACTCAAAACTCACCTGAACCCCAAACACAAATATATAAGAAAGACGAAGAAAGACTGTATTTCATAAGAAGGTTAAATCGATATCAGGTCAATAGAAAAATAACAACCATATACTACACATCCTTTATTTAGAGTCCTCTCACATTCTGTTTCTAAACCTGGTACAATCAACTAACAAGCTAAAGAAAAAACACAAAAATACTAAAACTTTCAAGAAGATCAGTAGTGGTGTTAACCTCACAGACATGGAGGTACAGTCCTCAGGGAATGTGGAGAGGGCTGGAGTTAAAATGACCACCGACTTGACGCACCCTATCAAACAGGGATGTCATCTCCTACCCTTATCTTTATTAAACTGGCTGAGCCCAGAAATCCTTTGTCACTGCCAGTGTACGTATATTAAAATGAACCGCTCACCTCCACTTGTCCTCATGTTGCCGACAGCAATCACGGCTTGTCATTCATTCATGTACATGTATGTGCTGCGTCTACCAGTGTGGTGACACTGTGCTATGTTGACATGCAAGACACATTTGCAAAAAGGGACACAATTAAGGTATTATTATTGATTTTATTTCTACCCTCGTAATGTGTACGCTTTTCGCCATTCCCTTTCCCTCATAACCAACCTCCTACCTCTCCACGGGTGGAGATTGTATCCAGTTGGGATGTGCTAAGACTGTACAAAATTACACACATGGATCTTTCTAGCTGTTTCATTTAGTATCTCCCCATCAACCCTTAGTATCTTCATCACCCAACCCTACCGCACTCTATGCATAGATACATGTTAAATCCACCTCTTATCCTCCTGAAAAGAAGTCACTTGGAACAAGATAGGCAGACTGAGTGTAATTCAGTCAACTTAAGCTTGTAATCAGGGCATGTGAGTATGACTATTTTTAATGCCAAATCATCTTTAAAATCAAACAAAACATCAATTTAATTCAGGTTATTTTATTTTTTTAAAACATGCTCACATGTGATTTGGAAATGTATTTTTTTTTAACATGCTCACGTGCTGAAAAGGCATTATACTTGGGGTTCACAAGGGTTATGTAACACGAAACCCTGACCTTTGGCTCCCTCCTACCCTTGACATTCACTACCCGCTGCTCTAAATAGGGTTATCCCATTTGGAGGAGCGAGTAGTGTCCTTACCAAGGTCTCTACGCTAGCCCCTTCAAAGGCCATCCAGGACAATTCCACTTCTGATACCAACACGGCACTTGGCAGGGAAGGTTCTTGAACATGTGACCTTCGGCATCATAGTCAACATTACCCACTGCTCCAAATAGTTAATGTCATTGGAAAATAAAATCATTGGTGAGCTTGTTCAGTATTCTACAAGGCTCATGTGACTGCCGTGCCCAATACTTAGTTTTGCATAGGCTTGGATATGACTGGTTATGAAAAGAGTTTGGGGACTCCATGCCCAAATGATTAATATGTTTTGGTAAGTGATGGTTCTGAACTAGTCGGGAATCATAATTGCTTTTAGGGCCACAGCAGACACTGGCATCAAATAGCCTTTAGGCATCTTGTTTTGATATTCAACTGTCATGCAGTCAGCAGGTTACATCACTTTAGTCAAACTTCTACTTTGTTCAATATGCATACCAAGCCAACATACCGCATAACTGAACAGGGAGTTGGAATCTAAGACTTATTTTCATCACAGGGAAATCTGTAGTATTAGTTCATCCCACTCAGTGCTCACACCCACACCAGCGCAAATTAACACCTGCTAGCCTCTTCCTGCTGTGGGCTGAATAACAGTGTCTTTCTGTACCCTGCGGTGACTATTCAAAAATATGGGTGGGTCACCAGTCCTGTCTATTGATTGTCTAACATCTTGTAAACATGCAGCCCGAATAATGGAGCACATTACTTACCTGTCAATAGAGCCAAAACCATGTATTAAACATTTATAATAAAATCTGCGGTCGCTACCAATAGGGGCCATAGTTTTTAGTTTGATTTTTGTCTCTAAAGTCTGTTGCTTGTGGGTATCAAACAGCAAAGCCAAACACAGCCACACATCCCAGAGACTCCTCCAATTCAAATAGGATTTCTAATGACAGCAGCTACAACAACAATTGCCACTGACAACTCAAATTCGTCCATAGCTTCGACTGTGAAATTCAGAGCAAAAGATGGTCACCACCAGTCCATTCCCCTGGCTCTATCCTTTTAATTAATGTACACCATTTGATATTTACCAAATGTCTACAAGACTTCTGTCACTTCTGGCAATCTACCTCAGCAAAGAAGACCGCAAAAGACAACATTCTGGAAATGTCATTCTGGAAATGTCTCCTCAAATGAATTGCTTACATAGGTAAAATAACAGCTAGCACAAACTACCTATGGAACTATGGGTAAAAAAATTAGATGAACGAAATTTGGCACACCCATGCACCAGCATAGGCCTCTGCAACAGAAAGTATCAATGATCCTCATAGTTGTAATTCCAAACTCTGGAGTACATTATGTTTTTCATAACGTGAAAAACATAATTTTAGAAGGCTTTATTTTAAAAGGCTTCAGAGAAATTTGAGATATGTCTGTGTATTCAGCCACGAATCTAGGGAAACTGTGGTCTGTTTTTTTTCCATCCTCTGTCTGACTGTTGTTCATGTCGGTGTTTGCATGTGTACATGTTTCGTGTCTGTGTATATTTGTGGGCCTGCATGAATGTGTATCTGTGAACTGTAGTTTTAGAGAAACCTGTTCCCAGGAGAGAAGCAGCATGCTCTTCCAACACAAACAGGGTCACAGAACAACCCCCAAGCCAATTGAGGAGTTTACATAAAAAAAGATAATTCACCAAAGACTTTTGTAAGTACTGCTCAAAAAAATTAAGGGATCACGTAATCATCACAGTATAAAACCAAGTCAATAAAACTTCAGAGATATCAATCTGTCCAGGTAGGATGCATAAGCAATTGTGAATCAATGTCACCTGTTTTGGTGCAAATTAAAGTGACAACAGGTGCACTGGAAAGGCAACAGCAAGACAACCCCAAAAAGGGAATGGTTTTGCAGGTGATGGTCAAAGACAATTGCTCTCTACTTATCCTTCCTTACTGATTTGTCTTCTTGCTAGTGTCCTTGTCACTACTGGTTACATGAAGCGGTACCTGCAGCCCATTCAGTTTGCAAAGGCAGTCCAGCTCCTCCAGGATGGCACATCCATATGTACTGGCGCAAGAAGGTTTGCTGTGTCTCCCAGTACAGTCTCAAAAGCATGGAGGAGATACCAGGAGATGGGCCGTTACACGAGGAGAGCTGGACAGGGCCGGTATCTCCTCCTTTGTGCGAGGAGGAACGGGAGGAGCACTGCCAGAGCCCTACAAAATAACCTCCAGCGAGCTACTAGTGTGCATGTTTCTGACCAAATTGTCAAAAACAGACTCCATGAGACTTGATGATATGTTGATTATGTCAATCAAGTGTGTGAGCGGTAGGGCAACATTTGAAATCAGGTGTGTGAGTGCTGGGGCAAAAACAAAAACGTGCATCCCTTTGGGTCTTGAGGACCAGGATTAAGAAACAGTGCTCTAGTGGGACGTGATCACAGCCCAGCAGATTGGCATTTGCCAGAGAACACCAGAATTGGCAGATCCGCCACTGGTGCCCCATTCTCTTCAGAGATGAGAGCAGGTTCACACTGAGCACGTGACAGACAAGAAAGAGTCTGGAGACACCGTGGTGAACGTTATGCTGCCTGCATCATCCAGCATGACTGGTTTGGTGTTGGGTCAGTGATGGTCTGGGGAGGTGTATCCTTGGAGGGTCGCACAGACATCCACGTGCTGGCCAGCGGTACCCTGACTGCTGTTAGGTACTGGGATGAAATCCTCCGACCCATCGTCAGACCTTACGCTGGTGCAGTGGGCCCTGGGTTCCTCCTGGTGCAGGACAATGCCCGGCCTCATGTAGCTAGAGTGTGTAGGCAGTTCTGGATGATGAAGGCACTGATACAATTGATTGGACCATGTTCCCCAGACCTGAATCCAATTGAGAACCTCTGGGATATTATGTATTGTGCACCAGGCGCCGCCAAGTAGTGCCACAGACTAATGCCCTGATCCAGGTCTGGGAGGAGATCCCCGTGACACCATCCGCCATCTGGTTAGCAGTGCATACACAATACAACACACTACTGAGTCACATTATGAGTTGCTGTGATGAAATTCACGCAAGTTGGAACAGTCTGTGATTTCAATTATTAACTTTTTCGGTGTGAGTTTGTATCCAGCCCTCAATCGGTTGGTGATTTTGGTTTCCATTGACAGTTGTTACATAATTTTGTTCTCAACGAATTACACAATATACAGTAAAGATTTTGATCTTTAATATATTTCCTTCATCGAGGCCCGATGTGTGATTTAAGTGTTCCCTTAATTTTTTTGAGCAGTATCACAGATATATCACCAGTTCTTATCTTGTAAAGGTATCAGAATGCCTGTCCCTGTTGGCCATGCGGTTGACAGGAATTCTGAGTGTATCTTTTCACATGCTCCAACAGCTTGACTTAGTGAAGGTAATCAAGCCAAATCTTCGCAAATGAGGCACACCGGAAGCACCAATAGCAGACAATGCACAACTAAAACTTTCAATATCTTGTCAGGCAGTCCTGAGGCTACAAGAAGGAGCTGCAGGAATAGTCAACTTTATGAACTATGAACAGATTGGTCATGTTATTATTATAATTATTATTACATCAAGATGTAAGTATTGATCAACTTATTATGTTTAACCATGCACTAATCTGCTTTATGGAAAAGGTTGGTGTTTTATCATGTTCATCTAAGATATTTATTGATCATAATGAACACAAAGCGTTCATTAGGTTTATCACAGAACAGGTCTGTCATAGTGAGTGACTGATAGGATTAATATGCCAGATCTTGTTTCAGGGTGACAAGCAGAAGACACAACAGCTGCTGTCACACATGCAGACATTGCTGTTCTGATTAAAAACTGATGTAAACTGATCTTCCCCTCTTTTCTGTCCTTGCTCCTTCTTTCTCCCTCTCTTTATCTAGTCATATCTATGTTCCATCATCTTTCTTCCCATGCTGCCTCTTGTTAACCCTAACCTTAATACCTAACCTAACTTTAATACCTTGACTTAACCTTACCATCTAAACCTCACCATAACCCTTACACTACCTTTAGTACCATCCCTAAACCAAACTTTAATAGCTAACCCTATGCTTAACTTGAACTTTAAGGAGATACTTTGTCCAAAATTCATATTTTTCTCAAAGTCCATTTAACAAACGATATTCCTTTTTTCAAACAATCCATTATTCTGCTCTGTCCCAGTCTGTAATTAGCGTTATTAGCATCATCCAAATTCATGAATGGAAACGGTTCGTACCGCTATCGCAAAGCTGCATTGCAAGCGGAAAACTACTCTAAAACACTCCAAACTAAGACAAGTGGTGTTATTTACCTGAAAGAACATGATGATGTTGTATTCCTCGAAATAAAGTTTTCATTTTCGCGATATAATTCTCATGCGTTCTTTCAGGAAGAATAAGTGTATACATCACAGTAAATGATAGTAGTCGCTAGCTAGATAGCAAGTTACCTATTTCATCTTTGAAATTCACCTCGGGCAGTCAAACTTTATTTGCTTGAGAGAGAAAGAAAAATACATAGGCTATATACAGCATTAAGTCTGACTCTGAATACGAGCAGGAAGAACATTTTTCGGGGGATAGAGCTTTACTTGTTCTTACCATTATACACAGATGAGGAATTGACAGAATAGAAGCTTGCCAGCAGCTAAAGGAGGACGATGGTGAACCCGATAATCCCCAAAAGGAGTGCTGTGTTCGTTGTAATTGGGATCTGGAGGATCTTGGGATCTGGAGGCTATATGTCGTCCTGGTGATGTGGTTGACAGATGGAACTGTGAACAGACCTTTCAGATATGGCAACATTTGAAACCTCATGTCTCCTCTCCCACTTCCCTTGTACCTTTCACAATCCCTTGTATTTTTTACAATTACAAATTTTATTCTGATGTCCACCGACGAAAATGGGCCAGCTAGGCAAAGCAACCTATCTTCACATAGCTTGTTGAGGTTAAAGTTCACGCTCACCTCGATGACATCACTGACGAAGCTGTGTATGGTGGCTATAAGAAAAAGTTTGTTAGTGCCAGTTTGAATTCAGCCAATTCTGCCGGCTGTTTCGTCAGTGTACAGTTTAATAAATCCATGCTACCCCGACAGATTACTGAATGTAATTTGAAGTGTTTTTGAGTAGTTTTCCACTTGCTATGCAGTTTTGTGATAGTGGTACGAACTGTTTCAATTCATGAATTTGGACAATGCTAATAACACTAATTACAGACTGGGACAGAGCTGAATAATGGATTGTTTGAAAAAAAAAACTCCATGTGTCTTCAGGATTATCTCTTGGTGAGTAGAATTTGAGAAAAATATGAATTTTGGACGAACTATCCCTTTAACCTACCTACCTAAACAGAATGACGTTTTTAATTGAAACTTCACCAATAGGTGTTTATCTTGCCCTGACCAAGCGTTGAAAACTAACGTGAGCTGTTAGCTCATGTTATGCACACATCCCAACAGACTTATACATACAGATATACGTACACGCACAAACCTCCTACACGCCAACACGCATACCAAAACCCCACCAGCATCCCTAGGGTCCACCTCCTTCTCCTCTCTCTGACAACACCTCTCCCCCTCTGCCCCTTTTTACATTTCACCTCCCTGTATCATCTGTTGGAGTCCTGCTGGGTGTCAGGGTGCCATTGAAAATTGCCACCCAAACCTCACCCCCCACCACAAAATCCCCCACACCCAAAACACATGCCCACTAGTTTGCTAGGCACCACACTTTGCCTAAATATCCTTGCATGTAAAGACTTGCTATATTGTCCAGGTCACATGTGGCATCCCCATGCCCAGCTGAGCAGCATTAAAGACTGATGAGATAAAAACATCACATATGATGTTGAAGGATTCTCATAGTTGTAATGCCCACCTCTGGAGTACATTATATCTTTCATGTTTAGTCGTTTTGACCTCAACTTTTAAAAGGCTTCAGAAAGTTAGTTTGAAATATCTCTGTAATTTATTCAGCCTAGAATCTAGGGGATCTGTGGGCTGTTTTTTGTCTTCCTTCCTCTCTCCTAGTGTGTTTCATGCCAGTGTTTGCGTGAATGCGTGTTTCATCTGTGTGCTTATGTGTGTGTATGTGTGTGTGTGTGTGTGTGTGTGTGTGTGTGTGTGTGTCTGTGATCTGTAAGATGCCTGTAGGCTGGTCCCAGGAGAGAAGCAACGTGCTCATCCAACACAAACAGGGTCACAGAAAAACGCCTAAGTCAGTTGAGGAGTTTAGTTAAAAAAAGAACATTTGCCAAATACATTTGCAAATATATCACAGTCATATCATAACCAATCAACAATTTGTTAATGTTGAACAACCATTATGACAGCACAAAATGATGCTAGGAAAGACATTGGCCAGTATTCTGTGTGAATTAGATCATAGCGGTCACACGTCATAAAATCATCCGTGACGCACTATAATGTTTCCTGACCTGCTACCACCAGAAGACAAAACTCTAAATATATTTTTTAAGCTCTTTGTAATACTTTGTAAACTTTGTTATAAAAAACACATATATAAAACACATGTAAACAATGAACATATTAACATTATTATCATTATTACAGATATTAATGCAGATTATTATTTCCAGGTATACATATTCGTCAAGTTATTATGTTACCATGATCTCATCTGTTTTATGGAAAATGCTGTGTTTTAGCATGTTCAATATATCTATTATTCATAACAAACTCAAAGCGTTCATTAGGTGTTTCACAGAACAGGTCTGTCATAATGTGTGACTGATAGGATTAATATGCAGGATCTGGTTTCAGGGTGACAAGCAGAGGACACAACAGCTGCTGTCACACATGCAGACATTGCTGTTCTGATTAAGGGCTGATGTTAGTCTATCCGTCGCTCCTCGCTCTTCTCTCCTCCATCCCGTTATCTTTCTCCCATGGTCTTACTTCCAATTCATCCACTTACTCTCCCCTCCGGACTCCTCTTTGTTCCCTCAATTCTCCTCTTCTTTCCTCCACCATCTTACGTGGCACTGACAGGTATTTAGGTTTAGGGACAAGGAATCTCCCTTTACATTCCTCTAATCCTCTGTCCTCCCTCTACACTCCCATCTTATTCTTTCCTACCATCTCCTTTCCTCTCTTCTTTCCTGACTGAATCAGAGGGCTGGGTCTTGGGACATGTACCTCTCACTGTGCTACCAGGATGTTGTGTAATTGTGGCTCAGGAGACCGTTTTCCTGACACCTGGTCACACCTTACTGGAGAACTGTGTAGAGTGGAGCCCTAATGCACATCATTGGTATGCTGTGGGGCACCAAACTGGGGCTTTGGACCGCAGAAACACTGTCTCTGTGTTCTCCTGGACATATGTCACACAGTCAACTTGGTGACAGAGAGACGTGACTGAGATGAACATACTCTCCACGTCGGTCTAGTGCAGAAATTCTATACAAATATATTTCAATGTTGACAGTACAGTATGTGACAAGGTACAGAGGAATACATTGTGTCTTGGAAAACTCAAAAACTACTGTACTTGGCTATGAAAGACAAGTTGAGTGACACATTGATTTTTTTAGTCTGCACAGGGATGTCTCCAGTTCCATACAGTAGTTCCAGTTATGTTTTGTAGATTATTGTTCAGGTGAGATTAAATTATATTTTTCAAAATTACATTAGAAGAGAGTTGCATGGAGAGTGAGATAGAGAAATATGGAGACAGATATGGAAAGAGTTTTGTTCATTTCCATACTTTCTTTTTTTGACAGCTTGAAAATGAACTGGTCCTGTGCACTGAGAGTCAAACGTGTGAACCTGTTCAAAGGGAGAGGAAAGGAAAGCCTTTGTCATGGAGACGGGAAGTTAAATTATTCTGCAGTGTAATAAGAGATCACTCTGAGATCAGTGGGCAGTGTGACTGTCTGGAGTCACATAAGCGAGAGAGAGAGAGTGGGAGAGAGTGGGAGAGAGAGGGAGAAGGTGAAAGAAAGAGGAAACCAAAGAGAAAGTAGGAGGGAGAAAAAGAGAGGATCTCTTTATTTTAAAAATATTACTGATTTCTTCCACTAACTCAGGAATAATTTTTAGCCTTTTGTAGTTATCAGGATTCCCATTTGGTGCTACAATCTTCCTGGGGTCAACACAGGCCCTTTTTGGGTTAACACTGGTTAGATTTTTTTAAAAGCAACTGAAAAACCTTTGAGGTTTTTAGTATGCAAGGAATCTCTTCAGGGCAAGTTTAATGCAGGGCTAACCTGATCTGTAGCTTAGAGGTCTCCAATGGGATGATTTACAGGAGGCTGCTGTACTCATTTGGATTGTAATAAGTGATTGGTTGTCTCTGGAGCAATGGCTTGACTGTGTGTATTAGTTGTCATTTGGTGGCTATTTTTGGGTCTGCGACAAACTGTGCATACAGACTTAGATAAAAAGGGAACAGAATCTTGTAAACACAGAACATCACAAAATGTCAACACGAACACAACAAATAGAATTTTCAAAGATAATTTTACATGTCAGCTTGTCCAGGGGCCAGTGAATAGTTTGAAGTGCTCTTTGATATCGTGATTGGTTCAAGTTACAAAATCAAGCCCCTGAAGGTTTATGGTTAGGTTTTGGCTTATAGCTTGAGTAAGTCTTAAAATTAGGAGTTGTTTTACAACATTATGTTTTAGTAGCTATACAGGCAGGAGTTTGTGTTGTATATCTGCATGTAGACTTGGAGTAGCAGTGTTCCACAGGTTCCATCCTTCCACCATGAGTCACTCAGACTGCATGGCTTTCATCGTGGTTTATACAGAAAATGCAAACCAACCCAACCCAAAACTGTCAACAACATGTGGGGAGTGCACAGAGAGAATGTTATCCAATTTACTGTACCAGCTTGATACATTATGAATGGTATGTAAATAACTAAAATAAATAACACAGAGAGATTCTGACTGTTTCTGTATGCTTTGGTGGTAAATATGCCTCAACGTAATACATCTTATGACTCACTGTTGGGAAGCTAGTCAGTTTCAATGAAAGACATCCAACAGCCATTCAGGCTGAAGAATTGATACAGTTTGGACCAGTCTTTTACAATTTGGAGAAATATTTGATGTCATATCAGACAGCTCTTTATCAAAGAATCTCTCACTGTTCACGAAATCAGATGACAAATATACCATTAAAAGAGCTATTAGCACTGAAGACTAGGGCTGTTAATACAAACAAAAAAGATAACAGAAACATTTCTTTATACCATTGAAGCATAGATATGTAAAGTTCCGAATTATACAAATTACAATCTGAAAAAGTAAAAAAAAAGAAAAAGAATACAGACATTATTCCATTTATACCACATAATTATAACTCAGTGTTATTGTCTTTGTATCAAAGCATATTGTTTCAAGTCACTTGAGATGTACAGTAGTTGGGAGATCTACTTACTACTAAGAGAAGAAAATACTTGCAAGCAAGAGGCTTACAGGAGGCTTCTGGCACCCTTCCAAATAGGTTGTTGGCACAGAGATGGCATCTAATCATAGCTTTAGAGAATTGGTGTAACCAATGAAATACATTTTTTGGCCACTTTAACCATCCTTCTCACAGTGCATGGAGGCAAAATACACGTGTTTTCTTTAAAGTAGGTACATCATAGTTCCAGTCTTACATTTCTGAATCATTGGATAAGGATTGTTTTTCTGTATGTCAGCGCAACCTTCTACCCCAGTGACTTAACAATTCCCAAAAGCTCAGACGAACGTTAACAAGTAAAATCCTCATTGAAATATACATCAATTAGTTAATTTTCTAGGGGTTCCATTAATTGTGGCTTCCATGTTTGTCAGTAAAATGATAATTTCTTGCTGGTTTATATGATATTTTGAGTGTAAGATCCAGTTAAAACAACAATAAAACATTTTCACAGGCTTTTTTGTTAAATTCTACCTAAGGTTCCAATAATTCCAGAAGGCATGCAGTCATACATATTAATATATATGATACATAAATATATGTACATATTTATAAGTGTATATGTATAAATATATATATATATATATATATAGAGAGAGAGAAAGAGAGAGAGAGAGAGAGAGAGAGAGAGAGAGAGAGAATAAGCGAGAGAGAGAATAAGAGAGAAAGTGGTAGCGAGAGACAAAGAGGGAGTAGGGAGGTTCTGACAGCTGTTCAAAGATGAGATGGAATCAGGGGTCACTGCAGGTGGGGCTAAGGATAGCACGAAACACTGGCCCGGACTGGAGACACTAGTCACATACCCACACACATAAAATATAATCACAAACACACCTGTAGATTTTCACACACACACACACACACACACACGCATGTGGACATAAACACTGACAAGTAGACAATAACGGCAGAGTCTTAATTTCAGACTCAATAAGGAAAGCAACGCTTCAAGCTTTCATCATGTCACCCAGACTCTGCCCTCATCGGCACATGCTGCCTCACATTACCAACCTACAAATTAGACCTTAACAACGAGCTCCAGCTTCTCTCTCATATCCCAACTAATAGTGACAAATGAGGAAGATAGCAAGTACGGCATACATGCTTCTGTTTTTCCCTGCAAAACGACATTAGAATTCACCAGTCTTGTCTCCTCATCAAAATTAAGCAGGGTGTTTTCTGTCAGGCATTAAAAAGACATTACAGCCCTGTGCTTATGATCTATGGAAAGAAATACACCTCCATCTCTAACTTCCCCATCCATTTCTTTCCTCTCCTCCTCTTTTAGGACACTAATTGCAGTAGGTTCTGAGTCGCTGGTTCTTTTACCTTGTCACACGCAACCATGCACACACATACTTTTGTTAGCGTGATGTTATGGAGCTCTAGGCTGTTGATGCAGTCAACACTAGGAGGGCTATATTTAAGATGGCCGCCCGCCTGCCACCACCACTATGCTATGCTAATGGCTTCAGCTAAATAATTCAAGCATGGATAATCATAAAAGGGGAAAATAGGGAACCTGTCGTGTCTTGCTACCATATGTGTCAGGCCAGGACTATAATTTGCTGTCCTCATATACTGAAGGAATTATTTATTTGTATATTTGATCATCTTTTACTATTCTGGTCCGTTATTATTGCCACGATGAGGAAATAATTGTTTTTATTTTCTCCAGACAGGCGTGCAAGCTGGCAGACAGGCAGACAGGGACTTTGGCTAACGGATGCAGGATGCTTTGCAGGCTGGTTGAGGCTCTCTGTCATGTGTTCTCAAGAGGCATAGGGGTGGGGGCTGAGGCGGGCTCCCCCCAAACACAGGGCCATCAGGGCCAAATCAGGGAGGTGAAGGCTGACTCCAGAGGAGAAGATTTGACAGAAGAGTGGTGCCAAATTGGAGATATTGTTCCTCTCTCACTCACACACTCGCCGATTCTCTCCATCTCCCTTGTTCCACTCCCTCTCTACCCCTCTCTCACTCTCCCCCTCTCTCACTCTCCAACTCCCTTGTTCTCCTTCCCCCTTCTCTTTCCATCAGCCCCTCTCTCTGTTCTCTTGTTCCATCCACTCTCTTACTTTTCTCCCTACTCTCTTTCTCCCCTCTGTTGAGTGAATATATGCCAAACACACAATGTACTGCGCCTTTCTCAGAATAAGTGTGGAACCTGACACCCATACTCACACACACATCAAACACATAGGCAGAATTTCCATCTGGGAATTCTGGCAAATGCCAGGGGCTGGATAATTGTTTTGTGCAAGATATTTTTTTGTGGGAAAGGCTGGTACAAATATACATACACACAGACAGTGCCGTCCATAATTATCGGATCCCTTGGTAAAGATTAGCAAAAAAAGACAAAGAAAAAAAAGTATTATTGTTTTTCAGCTTGATCTTACATTAAAATAAAAATATATATCTGAGGTCAAATTGCATATTTTTCTCAAAAACGTGCCACAATTACGAATTTGTATAAACCGTGAACCATCTAATCAGCTGGCCAGCTGGCATTTGCCCCAATACTTTTCACAGCGATCCATTTTTAACACAGCTCAGCACTGAACGCATGTAGAGGCTATTCACTGTTCAAATTGTAGGAAAACGATTTGCGATGGGGGAACAAAAGCAGGCATTTCTTATGGTACCTAATATTTTTGTATTGGGGCAGACAAAGTGTTGATTGAGTTACATAATCAATAAAGACCAGCGAGGCAGTTCCAGTGGGAGACATACTTGCCCATACCTTAAAAACGTTTAAGCCACATAAACAAATAGATGGTATACTGTCAACTTTTCTTCTTAACAACTTCCTCTTGCTGTCACTATGATACTGTCTATCAGATTTTTTAACAGCACAAAATATATGATTATTATCTAAGTGTTATGAACCGCTCCCTCTGCTGTTTTCGGTTGATACTGTTGTTTCAGCAGTGTACATCTGGCATTAATTTGTTATTGGTAGTCTGAATTAATTGGCTTGCTCATACTTTTACCATTTTGCCACATGGAATAATCATTTCAACCCAATAGAACCAGTGGTTATGGAGAAAAAAAAACATGAAACTGGATCATTTATTTTGAGTTTTGTAGAACAATCATACAGTATATTTTATACCTTAATACATTAACAAACTGCTGTATACAATCAGTCAGTAGCTCAACATTTTATTCACTATTGTCTGTGATTCAAATGAACAAGCTCATTTGTGGGAAAAAAACTGAGAATTAATTAAAATGGGTTTTTATTTCTACAAATATATAGATGGCCCATTCACACTAGCGGGCTTCGATAACGTCACCTGAAATATCATTTGACAATGGACACGTAAAAAGCACTGTAATTGTCTTGTTCATTACGTTGCTTTTGACGCCAGTTTTGATAGTTAACGTCACCTGACGTCTCGTCTGCCAATGGATACCCAAAAAGTGCCGTAATTGCCTTGTTCATTATGGTGCATTCGACACCAGGTTTGATAATTAATTAACAACACCTGATGTGTCGTCTGCCAATGGCCACGTAAAACGCGTCGTAATTGTCTTTTTCGTTACGCCGTTTTTGACGCCTGGTTCAACATGAGAATGCCATCTTAAACTGATGATTGTGACCCCTTTGTTGTTCCATATTAAATATATTAAACCCGCCACTGGCAATAACACTGTCTCTGGCTAGAATTCATACTTTTTTTTCCACCTAGAACACCTAATGAACAATCCAAGCTCGCCAACTACCCCTGATGGCCTAAGATACAGTACAGTACATTGGCCTCAATTACGTGTGTGTTGCAAAATGCCCACACATAATGAGGACAAAGGTTTGAGAGGTAAAAAATGCGGTTGAATCTTGTGGTCACCAAGTCTCCAAACTAAAAATAGACGTGACCGCCATGCCAAAGAGCTATTTGAATGTCTTGCTAGAAGACTGCCTTTACTCTTATGAAAACCTTGAATTGTAATTGTATGCTAGCACTGGAAAGTGCCCACAGTGATTTTGGTTGGTGTGGATAACATGCCACGTTCTAATTCTTGTCCCTATTCAACAATGCTGGCTACAAACACAATGACAATGTACACAAATGCAATGACACATGCAAATAAACTCCCAGATTAGGGCTGCAACTAACAACTACTTTAATAGTTGATTAATCTGTAGATTACTACTTTGACTTATTGATTAATCAGATAGAAAAAATAAATTAATTCCAGAATTAAATGCATGTTTTTTATTTAAAATAATTTGATGTTTTCAGTGTATTTCTTATCCTTTTACAATGCTTTCTTTAAAACAACTGAATCCAGTAGTTATAAAACAAATAAAAACATGCAAAAACTAAAAGGTTATCGTAATATCATTTTTAATACAGATGGATATGCATTTATCTGAAGATGAAGATGATAACCAGCCGCCCTCCACCTGGTTGTCCCTGTCCTTCTGACCAGGATTAGGTTTTATAGACTCTGGACACAACCCAAATGCATTTACTAATCATTACAACTTGTACACTTCATATGTTCACCCGGCACAGCCAGAAGAGGACAGGTCACCCCTCCAAGCCTGGTTCCTCTCTAGGTTTCTTCCTAAATTTCAGACCCTCTTAGGGAGTTTTTCCGAACCACTGTGCTTCAACATTGTTGTTGCTGGCTCTTTGGGGGTTCAGGCTGGGTGTTTTGTAAAAGCACTCTGTGACAATTGCTGATGTAAAAAGGGCTTTATAAATACATTTCATTGATTGATTGATGAAGCTGGTTGAGAGGGTTTTGACTGATACTTCCAATGTTAGAGGAAATTGTAAATGCGTCATTCTTTCTGTTGCGGAGAAATATAGAACTCACCAAATATGACACTAATGGGTTAATTCATCAGTAACGTTGTGAATGTTAAGCTAGCTGAAGCTGCTCAACTATATACAAACTCAACGTGCTGAAGTAGATATTGGTGAAAAACCTGACGTTAACGTTAACTCAGTCAAGTTTTAACTATTCCACAATTAAAAACGTTACTTCATGAATACAAATTCTAATGGATGACGAATTTGTGTTATATTAACTTGCCGTGCTGAGCACTATTTATCATAGCAACAATGCGTTTTTCCTTGAAATGCTCACGCGTGACAGTGGTTACAGAACTCTCCCGTGCCATGAGAGCTCTGCTTTGCAATTTTTGCAACAAACTGTATTCGTTGATTTCTTAAACGTAGAGTGGTCCCATACTTTGACAGTTTTTGGTCATACGTGACGTCCCTCCGGGGTAGACTCCACCATCTTTCAATTTTTTTTCTGCGTCACGTGTAGACATAACTAATTGATTATGAAAATCGTTGCCAACCACTTTTATCATCAACGTTATCAATTTTTATCGATTAGTTGTTGCAGCCCTATCCCAGACACACAAACACCGTTTTTTTTATTTTAACTCGGCCTTTGCTACAGACAAAACTGTGTGCAGCATAGACAATGACATGCATCCAATTGTGCTTCTCTGTGTTCTGTAATTATTATCAGACATGAGGCAAGCTGTTGGGTCCAGCTCTGAGGACTGCACAGGATACTCAAGTGAACTGAACTCACTGTCATGTTCCTGGGACCATTCTGAGACAATATTTGCTTCTCCTCCTGGAAGGATCCATGTGACAAGGGGTAAGCCAGAAATCGATACACTTGATCAGCAGCAATGCTCACATAAGCTTTGGCATTAAGCTATTACTCAGTTTGTGTTAAGTGACTTTGCATTTTGTGTTAAGTGACTTTGCACATCTGAATTTGCATTTTATAATCCCTTGACATATAAACTGATCTGTATCACATTGGCATTTAATTGTATGTGCTATACACTCAGATTTTAGAAAAAAGCAAAGCAGACTTTTTTTTTCAAAACTGAAAAAATGTTTAAAGTGGGGAAAGGAATTTCCTATTGAGTTATGTAAAAGAAGTAAAGGAACCAGGCAAGCCTAGTTCTGCCGGCCCACGATTAGAAGAGATGAATGATGTTGTCCCTGGCTGGATTTGATCTGCGGTCTTTTATGTGGCAGACTGTGTCTTTAACCATTACGCAATTTAAAAAGCGGGTAGTGTTGCACATGTGTAGAGATGTGGTGTCTGTTTACTTTAGCAAAGTTTTAGTGTAGCTATACAGTACCTATAATGTAAACAATGAATCAAATCCCTCCATGACTGGTTCATTTTTTTAGAAAACAATGACAATTGAATAGCCAACCACTACGCTACGTGAACTATGCAATGCAAATCAAAATCGAGAGCAATTTGTTTGTTGTGGGTGCAGTTCGTCCATCTTACTATAAGGTAGCTATTGAAGCTCATAGCCAGCGAAGTTTTAGATTATCCTGAAGAAATCCTAATGTCTAATTTGTTTTGTCCATGGCGAGTATCAAACCCTGGTCAACTATGTGACACTGCATCTCTAACTACTACGCTATTTAACAATGAGCTGTCAGTCAGGCACTCACTCACTCATTCTGTAAGAGACATTCGCTCTTGTTGGCCGGCTACGCTTACGCTTACGCTGTCTGGCAAAAATTAACATACTTTTAAACATACTACTCAAGACTTATGTTTGATTGTTTTCTGACTCATTTTTCAATAACTGAACTCCTTTATAAAAAAGAACAAATGGACATCCCTATATAATGTGGATCCTTTACTTGAAGCTTGTGTGCATCACAGAAGAAGAATTCAAATACCTCAATGATCCTACATTCAGTTGTAGCACAAAACATTTGGTCTTGTAGGGCCTAATGGTTACCAACGTACTAAATGTCGTTAGACTTAAAACAAATAGTAACAGATATCTCTTTCCATTCATCACATTGCACTGTGTATGGCAGCATCATATTAGTAAGCCCAATTGAACAAAAAAAGAATGACTTGTAATTTTTCTGATTAAAATGTATGTGACCAATATTTAGGGTACACCAATTAGGCACTATCTATTGGGCCATGCATCAGTTCTATACAACATCATTATCATAGGGAATGTTAAATTAGACCAGTTGGAAATTTATGTCAGACCAGCCCATTTCCTTCATATTATCTTAGCACATAAGGTGCTGGTTTTATTCAAAAATAGGTCATTATATTATATCACATTTACACAGGTTGAACGATTCTGAAATTCTTTAATTGGTCTTTTCACCAGTCAGATCAGCTATTTCACACAAGGATCCAGACGTATCCTGCGTAGCTCACTTTGGAGGCGCATGGGTTTTGGGTTTGTTTGAAAATGTATTTACTGCTATGTTGGTCTGCATTTAAGCATCTGCTAAATTGCTTAAATGTCATTGTAAACTGGACACCTGCAATGACAGATGCATGCAATGCTTTACTGTTAAGGTAAAACCCCTCTGGAACCCCAAAGTAGGGCTGTCCAACTTTTACAGTTTAGCCCCTGATAGTATCCATATTAAACCATTGTGCATTAACAAAAATTTACAGTGATCAGGTACTGTGTACAGTACTTATCTGAACAATTGGAATAATGTCCCAAGTTCTTTCACCTTAGGGAACAAATTGTCCACAGAATTTAATTGGATGCTCTCTTGGTTCTTATCAGGCTTACTTTTTTTCAGGCTTATTACCCCTCAAACAGTATTAGGATAATTAGCAAAGTCATGGCCCATAAAGGGTTTAGGGCCATGACATTATCCAGCCGACATCAAGGAAAACATTCTCTGAGGGATATTTGTGTAATTCCTTGTAATTTCCCAGCACCTCAATGAGTACCATGTATTGGCCTTTTTAAGAGACAAGTCATTTTACTTGTCTCTGGACCTTGTGGTACAATGCCAAGGAAGTTTTTGCTGCTGGTCATTTAGCGTTCAGTTGCTTATCAAGAGTAAGTTCATACAATGATTTGCACATCATTGCATCCTGTTTTAATTTGCATTTTACACAGCGTCCCTACAATTTTGGAAACAGGGCTGTACATTTTTATACTTTTTCATCCTGGCACCCAAACGGAATCAACATAAAAAAACACTGGTGTTAGCAGGAGATATGCTCTTCCAAAAAAACATTCCTTAAGGACATAAAAGAACATTCCTTGAGGGACCTATGTCTTGTTCTCCATAAGTTACCTGAACTCTCATCTCAGGGGACAGTAGTGTTCATGTAAAATGCTGTCAGTTCTGGTGTTTGTACCTCATGTACCTCCTTTTGAGAAGAACAATAAACTTTAGGAAACTGTCCTACATTCTTACATGAGTTACACATACTAGATTTAGCAAGTTCCCGGCAAAATCATTGACCCATTGACCATTGATGTAAGGTCAGGCTTTAAATTATAGCATAATGTATATTTGTACATTAGTTGCACACTAATTGGTCAAGTAACATTTACCCTTCCACTTCTCTAAACTTGCAATATGCAGCCAGCGCACACAGATAGGAACAGATTAATTCTCATTTGTCAAAACAGGTAATATTTTGCAACCCCTGACCACCCTGAGTCTCGACCGTGACATATTCCACAATGTAAGGAAACAAAATGTTTGCATGGGCCTGGCATGAACGAAGTATACAGTGGCAAAGAACTAGTTATCCTTGTTGCCAAATTTAGTGCATTAATACATGTAAAAGAATTTTAACTCTGAGGGCACAAGTTCATTTCAGTACTTAGCTATTCATCTTCTTCTTTGTCTTTTCTCAAATCATGAAAGTAATAGAGTTCACAGCACCCTTTACAGCTACGTAATGACAGTATTCAGAAGGACAAAACAAATAGCCCATCTGTGGCCAGGACTGACCATTTGTGAGTTATGAGAGGCCATTCTCCCTGCCACTGTGGTCCTGTGCCTTTATTATTATTACCAAACCTCTTCTGTGTCCCTATTAGCATGCATTATTATGCATTCTCCTTCAACCTTCTCTGATCAACAAGCTTTTTTTCATTTCCAGGACTTCTGATGAAATTAATTTTGTTTGTAAACCCTTGTGTGCCAAAAGCCTGGTTGAGTGGGTGCTGCTGAGATACTAGTGCCCTGCTCGCCTTGTCACCCAGAAACCTCCCATTTTCGAAATATTTTGCTCAGTCTGGAACTTTTGTGAATTACATATGCTTTTTTACACATTATGTTCTGGCCTATATTATGAATATGTTGTTAAGGTGTGAATAAAGTAGTATCACAGTCATCAAACATCACTTGAAATGAAGTTATTTTGATGACATAGGGTACACATGACATTGTATATATTTTTAGGGTTTGGGCTTGACTCAACTTTTGCATCCAGTGACCAAAAATTCAGAGAACTGAAATATATCAACTGTGCAACTAGAGGTGCCACTGGCACACTTAAACTCCTCCCAGAAGAATAGATATAAGGCCCTCCCCCACTCTCGCTTAGGCAAATAAGATCGCAACTTTATTCTGCCATGGGATCTATACAGACCAAAGAGAGTCACATGATTGTTTTACAGGGCTGCCAAATGAAAGACGATGAAATGTCAATGATGGTCAATATTCTCCCTTCTGCACAATCCCTTCAGTACTGACGATATGTCAACATGCTAGACTCTGCAAATGCACACACACGTTCATGCATAACAGGAACACAGTTATACCGACGATGTACAAACACGTATACGCTAATACACTCATCACATTTTGGGGCACATGTGGCTGTTTTTACTGTTTATTATTTAGAGTATTTGCTGCTACCCCACTTGCATGTCCATCCACTTAAATTCCCCGCACACATATATACCCTGCACAACAACAGGTGTTAGTGGTCATTGTATTCTTCTGGAATTTTGAATCGCTTCTTTGTGAATCTTATTTTTATTTCAATAAATTCCTTTTGTTGCTTCTTTAGATCTTTAACTTTCTATCTTAATTATTTTATTTAACACTTCAATTTGCATTTTCAAATCAATATTTAATAAGTCAATATTTAATATATATTGAATATATTCAATATATATTCTCTAAAGTCTGAAGTTTTCTTCTATTTCCCCATAACACTTACAAAACAAGACATTATATCTTTGACAAAGGGACCAATTACAGCATGTTATGAAGGGACTTTGACACGCAAGATGTCATTTCTGATACATCGCCCGAGAATCAACGCGTTAGGTTCATCTGCTTCCTAACATCAAGATTTGGAGTTCTCTTCCTTGTCCCCTGAAAATTAGTCAGAGGTAGCATTCATAGTTAACGCACCAACTGTGTTATTATGTGTGGCTGGCTCCGCAGGCTTCGACCTGTCATTATGTTACATTATGCCGTGTCCTGGGGGCATTTTCACTCTGATAAAAAAGAAATATGCAATGGAAGTTGAATATTAGTTCATAATTTAGCAACTTTGACTTCTTACATTACAATATTCTTTCATGATTGGGAATTGTTTAAGCAATAAGGCATGAGAAACCAGGAATAATTGTGAATAACTACCGACTAAGGGCTATTCTTTGGCCTGAGGCAAAACCAAATGACAGGAAAAAAGCCCTTAGGAGAGAGTTTTTCACGATAATTATTGGGTTCGAGGGCTTTATTGCTTATACGAAATGGTTGTTAACGTATTAAAATAGATTGCTATGTATTCTTTAAAAATTGCATTTGAAGTATGAGAATTATATTTCTTTTGATTTATTTAATCCTTCCACCACAAAAAATACTTGTGCATTAGAACATTTTGCTCACAATCTGAAGTTGCCATCCAAATTTGCTGATTGTCCATTCTCATCTTTTTTAGTTTATTCTTTCTGTTCATACCATGTGACTATTCTAAAGAAATAATTGCCCTGTGGAGACAGAGGTTCAATTAGGGACAATAACTTTGAAACAATAAATAACGGTTTAATAGATAATACATATTCATTACATACCAGTCGGCTACAACTTGTAAATGGCTTGCAAGTCCATAGGATTGCAAGCTAGCATGGTATTTGGTGCAGGCCCGGCGCCAGGACGACGTAACTGAGGGGGCTGTTAAAAATGGGGAGGGGGATAATCTGTTTTTTTGGCTATTTTTCAATAGGGTTTTTAAAACTTAAACTGGGGGGGCAGAAAATACAGCTGAGGGAGCTAAGCCCCCTCTTGCCCCCTCGAGGCGCCGGGTCTGATTTGGTGCTGTTGATATAAACATTTAATGTACATATTTCCAGTTGCTAGCTAGTTAGCCAACTAGTTAGCAGACTGCTAACCCAGTCACATCAAACATTGCACCTGGAATGACAGATTTGTTTAATATAATCTATACTATGTATAGACAAACATTTGAATATTCTAGGTACTATTTAGTCATACAGGAGAGATCTCAAATCATATCTTGTATAGGTGGGGGTACCCTCCCATACAAGTCTTACCTAGGTCCACATAGGCTAAGGCCGGCCTTAGTTTGATTGTCAAAACAGCAGGACCATGCCCATTTTTAACGGTTTTGTTTAGAAAGTATACCTAGATGAAGAGATTGATGCACATTTTTAGAGTTAGACTTCTGTAACATTTGGTTGATGCTACTATCCAATATAAATATATCTACATATTAGGGCTGTCAAAATTAACGCATAAAAAATGCTTAACACCGTTATCTTTTTTGTCGCCGTTAATGCATTTTTCTTTTTTTGAGCCTCAGAACCATAGTTAGTGCTTGACTTGAGTGGGAGCTGTCACTTATTCATTTGCAACAGTATACAGGTAACTTTACTTGGTACTTGACTTGTGCTGGAGTGGTCCAGAGCACTTCACATTTGTTTGTTTTTTTAATATAACAATGTAGAGTAGCCTACGCATTCATGTCGTAAATCGTGTTTACTCGCCACTTGTCTTTGAATTCAACGACAGCATGTCGTTTATATGTGAATGGTGTCTATCAGCACATTGTCTGCACTGTTCCAAGTTGGAACTTGGAAAATTTACAAGAACAGCCGTGCCTCTCCTGTGACCCTTTACTGACACAGATCCCTAGACCCTGTGTGTTTGCGCGAATCCACCTGTTATCCTTGCTTTTAGCATGATAAGTTATTTTATGTCGGTCCGGAACAAAACTTAAGGAGTGATATGTACGAATGTCAAGCCCATCCTGCCGTAGATTACGCTACCATCTGCTGTCTGATTGTGATAACAGAATAGAAACATACAGTGTAAAATAGTCATTCAAAATAATTTTATGTTAGTGACCAAGCGCGGCCCCCCACCCCCCAGGGCCCTGGTGCAACCACACCTCCTGCACCCCCGATGGTTACGCCACTGATAATCGCATAACTAACAACTTCTATGCTGAGCATAAATAAATTCTATAACTGATATAAATGATCTTGGTTAATATTTGTGGATAAACATCTCTGGCTGCCTTGCCCAACTTATGCCTTTGCCTATTTAAGTAATGTACCTTATGGCATTTGCAAATCATTTCATGAAGACACACGTATTTGGTTGTACACACGTATTAATATACATATATGTGTGTGTATATTAATACACACACATATATATATATATGTGTGTGTATATATGTATATATATATATATATATATATATATATATGTATATATATATATGTATATATATATATATATATATATATATATATATATATATATATATATAATTACCTAAAGACACTCAAGTTACTGTACCTTTTCCTATATTTGGCTATATCTGGACGTTGCTTTGGTGTCCACAGAGTTAATTGGAATGACCCAGAACATTTTCAAACAGCCAATGTATTCTTATATATCTCTCATTCAACCACGTTAAAATCCACGTTCAGTCATTTCATGAATTGTCCCTATAACAACGGGCAGAGACTATGGATTTGGCTCGATCAGTGCACCCATATGTGTACAATATCTCAGATATCACTGACCCAATATGCCTTGCCATAGTTATCCATCAAATTCACTCTGATTGGCCAGTTGGTGGAACTATAACAAGTGGTTGATAATGGAAACTCGATTTGTTAGACTTATAGTGATGTGATATCAGTAGCCTGATTTGGACTAAACTTGGGTGAATGATGTGTCATGAGATAACAATATGACTGGTGTGGGCGGCAAACCATTGGTAGGGGACAACATATTAACTGGGTTTTTATTATCGCTGTTCTTCTAATACGTGTTTTAAAATATATTTCCAAAATAATCTATATACTTGGACATTTATAGTCAATTCTTTCTTTTGTTTTTGTTGTGTTGTTGTTCCAGTAATTTTGGAATTATGCGGTTCTCAGCTCTTTTTTCATTTTTTTTGTTCCTCTGAAATAGATTTTTACATGATACTACTGTCTAATGAGAGCCTGCACTCTGGTAACCATGGAGACAGTCACAAAACTGTCAAGTTTCCAGTCTTTCCAAAAATCTCATGTGGGGTTTGTTCTGCAACTGTCACAAAGGCACTTTCGACATGACATCTCCTCTTCTCTCTGAAAGTACACGTTTCATTTTTCCAGCGAATTCAGCCGGTTTGTGAACTGTTTTCATCAAAACACACAGAAGCTCTGGAGATTCAAAAACCCCACAAAGAGGAGACCTTTGAATAAATAAAATGAGACAAACAATGGAGTTTGTAATTCTTCCCCTGGGTCTCCGTATACGTACAGTTCGCATTCAGTGGTTCAAAACTGTAACGCATCAAGTGAATTACAGTATTGGATGAATGATTTAAATATCAGAGTAATAATATTGCAATCATTGCTATAGCATCATCTTACTGATGTTGAAATGTTTTGAAGAAACTGTGATCATGTCTCTTTCTCTCCTGTCATTCATACTTTATTTTTCTGTTATGATAGAAGAAATACAGTGTCCTCAATGTCTCGCCTACACCAGCTTGGCAGTGAAGACCGATTGCGCTTTAAGTGTAGAGTAAAGGTTGTGCTTTGATTCATGTCAGACCACCACACGGTACTAGAACAGTAAGTGCAGTTGTCCTTGAACATTGTGTTAAGTGTGACTGAGGACAACAATGAAGACTGAAGGTCATAGAAGGGACTTTTAGATTGGAGAGTAATGGAGGAGAGTGGAGAAGGTCCTCCTCCTGCAGTAATACTTGAAGTGTAAGGACACGGATGATCTGCTGGGAGGATGAACTCAAGATTTGACTGCAGCATTGATGCCTGGCTGACATATGCTCTGACACATGTAGGCTACTGGAGGTTGTGTGTAATCGGCCATCAGGTGTTGTTGTCACTCTATCATTTGACTTGCCCCAGGTGTGTGACTGGCTGAGTGTGTGTTGGGGGGGGCAGCAAGGATGGTGTTTTTTTGTGTGTGTCTGGGTTTGTGTTTAGAGGGGTGTGGGAGGGTCACGTACAATTATTGTCCAACAACAATTTATTTTATTAAAATAATTGCGTAGTGTTTCTTTTGTTTTTTTCAGTCCATTCTGCCTATCCTCCTCATTTATTCACACTTAAGAGGAACCCAGGAGATCTTTTTCCACTCCAGCAGAGCCAGCTGTCAATCAAAAAGCACATGACGTGCAATCCGAGTGAGTGACAGCTGAGACAAATGCACATAACACTGAGGTGAGTACAAGGGACAGCACCAACACTGTGTCTGTGTTGTGTGTGCGTGTGTGCGCGCGCGCGTGCAGATGTGCATGTATGTGTACGTGTGTGTGTGAAATACGACTGTGCTGGGAAAACAATTCGACCAGGACCAAATAGGGACGCAAGCACAGTGCTTTTATTTAACAAGACAGGGACTCAGATCGCAATGGAACATCAGGATGTCTGATGTTAGGCAAAATGGAAAGATCCGCTTTAGTAAAAAAAAAGCGTCGCTTGAGTCACACAGAGATTATGGGTTGCCTGTTACTCAAATATTACTGTAACAATGGGATAATTTCCAATTCATTATCTTTGCTATTTTTGCTGTTCATTTCCCATGACACAGTGAGGATGGTAAACATAAAGTTTATTTGAGAGAGGTCATGACTTATATATATATATATATATATATATATATATATATATATATAAAGAGAGAGAGAGAGAGAGAGAGATGCGTGCCGTCTGAGTGGGTTTGGCCTCTGGTGCCCTGTTAAGAAGGGTCAACACTGGAGGGTGAGGATGAGAGAGGGTGTCTGGTAGTAGGGTCAGGGCCAGAGGGCAGGTTAGAGGTGAGGCATCGGAGCAAGACTGGAATGTTTGGATAACGGATGAGTCAGCCTAATGCCCACAGCACCTCTTCCGCCAATCGCACACACACACACACACTTAAAAACATGTGTACACATATACAACTTTTTTACTCTTTGGTTGTTACTTATTCCCTGCCAGTGACTGTTATCTCAACATCAAAACCTTTTAAGCTCCACACTTCACTCCCGATCCGTCGTGAATGGGGGTACCTCAAACCTGCCTATTTTACTCTCTGAGGCACATTGTTAGGTCAGGACACCCGACAAGTCTTCCGGATGGGACTACCAGTGTTTCCTCACCTCTCTGAGTGTGATTGGTTGATGGAGTGTGTGCACAAGTGACTTCATATTGGCACTGGCAACTTGTGGTTGTTTACTGCTACTGCTGGTTGTAGTTGCTCAGTGTTGTTTTGCATATTTATGTTCATAATACAGCCCTTTGCTATGACTACTGTTGTTAACCCAGGAATAATCCAGTATTAAAGCATTTTTAATCCAATATTTTGGTGTATGCAATTCAATTTCAGAACCAGGCTTATTCCTACATCTATTTTTGTGCTTGTGTATGGATACAAATTTCACTGAAATCTCTAATTCATGAAAGCAAATGGGGAAATGATATATATTGGATTTGGGATCCATAAGCTAAACACATGTATATTGATACAACACACACATACTGCTACTATTTATTATCTATCCACTGCTAACAAAGACCTAAATGACACTGGACTCACACACAGACTCAGTACTAATACTAATACTAATACATTTCATGTTAATAGCCAAGTGACTGTTAATACCATTTTGTATTTGTTCCTTGTTTTTGTCATTTACATAACTGTAATATACTCCCTGTCTCGATCTTGATAATTTTTTCTTAACTTCTGTGCTTTTCTAGAAGGGGCACATATAAGTAAGCATGTCACTCTTAGTCTACACCTGTTCTTAGACATGCGACTAACGCAGTTTCATTTGATTTCTCCCTCTTTTTCTGCCTTTCTGTCTCTATCCCTGTAGTCAGTGAACTGAATAATTTCCTGGCATTTAACAGAGGTGAAAATGTCAAGGTCATCTCTGTCTTCTTAATATTACAGATCATCACTGTGTTGTCATGTATCCCTGGTGTGTTTTTGTTTGTGTGTGTGTGTGTGTTTGTGTGATAGACAGCGACAATGCCTTGCTTTGTGGTATCATGAAACCACTGCAGATTAATGGGAGATTCCAAATGAATAAGTATCTAATGTGCCCCCATCATTGTACATAGCACAGAGGGTGAAATGCATCAGAAAAAAACACATAGGTTTAACAAACACGTGTATTATCTACAAAGCCACGTAAATACTTTTGTTCTGGACAACAACAAAAAAACCAATGCAAAAAAAACATTGACAACGTGCATCTTTATATATGTGCATTTGTGTTTTGTGACATTGAAAAGATGAACATTTATTTGGGTAACTTAATAGCTGCCATTTTAGGTTGACCCTCGGTCTTGAGGTGTCCTCCTAACTCACAGGTTAATACCACCGTTCAACCCCTCCCTCCCCTCCAGTTGCCCCATGGGACGTTAAAAGCAAATTTATGTTCACTGCAGCCCTCTAAGTGCCCTGATCATTCCCTGTGTCACAGCCAATCCACCAAGGCCATCTTCCCTTAAATTAAAAAGACAAGGTTTGGCCGACACTATATCCCCCAGAATTCAGCATACATCTCAATGAGAGGCATGGGCTATTTCTGCAGCGAAGGAGTGGGCTTGAATGTACAAGTGCTGTATAATTACAACAAACTTTCATACTGACGGAAAATCAGTAGTCTGTTTTTCTAGGTGAGGTGCTACGTGTATAGGATTTTTCAGGAGAGACAATAATATTTTTATAACATTGGGGCCGGGAGAACATTTATGAGCAAAAAATGATCAACTACATATCAGGACAATATAATTAAAAACAATAAACATCTGATTTACATGCATGGCACTTATGATACATATATGTTATAAAGACTATTATAAAGTTATATCATCAATCTATCATCAATTTATTATATTTGTTATATCACCAATATATCATCAATGTTTATGTACATTCCATACAGCAAAACCTGTACTGTAATCTGTCCTTTCAATAACACAACTTGTTTTCACCATTACAAAAAATCTGACATAATCTGAAACACAAGCTAAAGGTATGTAAATCCTTAACTCCTCTTCAGGGTCAGTCCTTGTCAGGTATGTGTCCATTAATATTTACCATTAGTGTGTCACAGCAAGGTGAAAGCAGGTGCCAGTCCTTTCCTTGTAGTGCCTGTCCTTGGTCAGATGCCCCTGAGGTGAAAGAGAGAAGACAGTGAGGTGATTACCCTAGCGTCTTTCCCCTGGCTATGCCCCAGGCACTCTGATTGCTAGTTGTAGCATGTGGCAAATATACCACAGAGGGCAGAGAGGACCCGATGGCTGTATGTGTTTGTTTGTGTGTGTGGGTGTGTGTGTGTGAGTGTGTGTGGGTGTGTGTGTTAGCGTGCACTCCTGTGTGCTTTGGTGCATCTTTTTCCATCACTTGGTCTCTTGGTGATGGTCGATTAAAACCTGGGTATGGTTTGAGGTTTAAGGACATAACGTTGTCTCTCGACACAGTTGCAACAATAGTGTCACTACTTCAAACTGATGAGTCTGGCTAGACAAGAGAAAAGAAGTGACCCAACCATACATATGTGCAAACATTGCCAGAAACAATGTATTTCTTTTTCAAACAAGCGTGTAATTAACACTGAAAACAGTCCATTGGAACCTGTATAACTTGTATACACATATAATCACCAAAGGATGAAATGTCCTTCAGGAGATACTGGCGTCTATTTTACCTCAACCTCTCTCGAGGTGGTAGAGCATTTGTAAATCCTTTTGCTAGGTGCAATCAACAGAAATGTCAGACGACTCAGCAAGTGATGAGATTTGACATATGGCATCAAAGCGTCATTAGGATGGCACCTGCTGCAGACCAGGAAGCCACTTTCAAGAGCTACTCCCCCATACTGAGGGTGTGTACTCAGGGGGGTGGGGGTTTCTGGGGGTGCAGTGGACCATCTGAGGGAGACTGTTTGTTTTTGTTTACAACACATAATAAATGTGAATGTGGTACAGATCAGGGCTGGTTTCTAAGAAGCTGATGGAAATGGTCCTTACGTGTTATGATCTGTGTAGAGCAGCCAGGCAGTTGAGAGCAGAAAAATGGCACAGTCTCTGCAATAGGATTATGGTATTGTTTACTAATGCGGCCAATCACCTCGGTTTTAAGTGACTATAACGTCTATAAATGTGTTTACACTTACCTCAGATAATAAAAGTAGAGACGACAAATGGATATAGCAAGTGTCAGTTTCCTCCCCATGATTTTAACAAGCTTGGACATTTTATAGACAAGTACAAAGGAAGGTCCTTTGGCATATTGTCACTGAAATATGTCAGCAACTCCACATTATCAGATGGAAACTGTCGACCTGACCCATATTTAGCTCTGCTGTGAGTGACCTCCTTATTCAGAGTGTTCAGGGGGACAGAGGGAAATACTATCGCCGTTTTATCACCACACCACTGTCCGCTAATGAGGATCTCATCATCGATAACCACACACTAGCAGTGTGTTGCAGATACAGTGAGTTGATGGAACATGCACAAATCAGACATGGGTTTAAATACTGTTACGTGTATTCGAATATTTTGTTTTAATTTTCTGTGCATTTGAGTATTTTCAAATAATGTGGCCTGAACCCACTATTTACACTGTAGATTTCAAATTCTATATACTATTGTATGTATTTATAATAAAGCCCGCTATTTGACAGCATATGCAAATATTTAAATACCAAGATTAGATTCATGCAAGTGTATTTGAGTCAGTGTACTGTATTTTAGTTTTTATTCCAATAAAACAGTGCAGGCCTACCATTTCCAATTTCATTCCAATATTAAACCACTTATCTTTAAAATAAAATGCAAAATCAAAATTAATTCAAGATTACTTTCAAATTGATTTCAATAACTTAAATAGGATCTGAATGCAGGTCTGGTTTGTGCACACACAGACACACAATCACACGCACACATACCCACAGCGCATTGGTGAATCATGAGCCTTCTCTCCTTGTATCTTTCTCTTCCCTTCCCTTTTTTCCCACCGTTTTTGAACAGTCTCTTCTTTATTAAATTCCATTAATTGTATGAGATGCCTAGGAGTGACAGGGAATGTTTTGTTAGGAAAAAGGAGATACTGAAACACAGCCAGCATTAACAATTATGATAATAGTGCCAGATAGATGCAGGAGGAATCTATACAGATTAATTCATAGATTGAATTCATTATTGTTTACTATAGAATACTATATCTTGCCCAGGGCCATAGAATGCTCATATTACTGAAGAATAATACATTGATAATGGGTTTATGCACCGACCCACATTTTATGTTATCGGCCACAGTCGTTCCAATTGCTAGCTTGAAAAGTCATCTTAAATGGTCGTTGTAGAGGCCAATGATGACAATTTGAACCTGAGCTAATGTTCCATATCTCAAGCACCACTATGGTCTTAGGAATCCAGCATTTGGGCTGAGTATACTTCTGTTTTGTGCAAAGGAATAATCTTCAAAATGTTGGGCCTAAGAGCAGCTCTTGTTGTATTGGCCACACATCACACTCCCTCTTACACATGTTTGCCAAATATGCAATTGTTAAAAAACACAGCAGTTCTGTTCGAAATAAGAGAAAGTTCATTTCCGGGTAGTCACTGATAGATTTTAGGAAATGACACACTTAGTATGACAGATTGTATCCCCATACATCCCAAAGAGATTAAACAAAATTCGGTAAAGCCTTTGAATATGCCTCTGAATGAATTCACTGCAGCAGGATCCCTTTTCTCCAGTATAAAATATATATTTTTAAAGGTTAACAGGATTTCATGATTTCTCAAATAGTACCTCAATAGCCTGACAATTGAATTATGTGTCTGTAAGATCATACGACCTTCCTCCTAATTAGGGGCCGATATATATCTGGGTTAACAGGCGAGGGACCTCTTTGGCCAACTAATTTGGGCAAATTGATCAATTACTATGTAGAATAGAAAAAACAATAGTACTTTACTCCTCAATAGCTGGTCATTCATTTTTTTTGCACCATGTCCTAGAGTTTTATTTTTGGAAGCATTCTAGTTTTCATAAGACAAAATAAACAGCTTGTTATAAAAAATTGGATATATGTTTGCCAAACTGTACTTACAAGTGATTTCTAGCCTTTTTCGGCAATGGGGGGATGACATACCCTCTACCAAATCAATGGGGGTTGCTGTACCAATTCTGTATATATGTGGGACTACTTTGCTTGTTGTGATTTGACAGGAGAGATACATGTTTTATTGATCCACTAAGCTTTTTTTCTTCTAAAATAAACCATCCTGGTTAAATGGAAGAAATTAACTGAGATGGGAAAAGATCTTTTTTGAGATAATTTCAGCAAGATTGTATGACTTTCTGTTGCCCTTATCAGATAAGTCCACCTCAGAAATACTTGTGCCACCCCCTCTAAACCCCCACCCCTCGTGCCCACACACATACACAAAATCTAAACCCCCACCCCTCGTGCCCACACACATACACACAATCACAAATACTATGGTGAACACTACTAGAATACAATCTTAGATATTTGTCCATTTCCCAGAAACACATATGATGACTTGTATTCACTAGCACTGAGATTGAAACGGCAATCTTCTGAGCCCTCAGGACAATAACCTCAGGGCAGTCAACGCTTAGAATTGTTTTATTTGTTTGGCCATATTTTCACACTATAGAAAAATGATGGATTTGTAGCATTTTTCGGTGATATGGTAGTGTTGCCTAAGTAAATCATTTCTGAGGTGTAATTGATTATATCAAATGGTCACAGGGTCTGACTAATAATTAAAGGCCAAAATAGGTTGGGGTAATACAACCCTGTTTCCAAAAAGTTGGGACCCTGCGTAAAATTTGAATAAAAACAGAATGCAGTGATGTGCAAATCATTTACACCCTATATTCAATAGAAAATAGTAGAAATGTCAACTGTTGAAACTGAGAAATGTTATTGTTTCTTGAAAAATATATGCCCACTTTTGAATTTGATGCCAGCAACACTTTTCAAAAATGGTGGGACAGAGGCAACAAAAGACTAGAAATGTTGTAAAATGCTAAAATACTAAACCTGGTGGGATACCACACAACTAATTAGGTCAATTTGCAACAGGTCAGTAACATGATTGGTCATTAAAAGATCATTCCAGAGAGGACGGGTTTGTCAGAAGTGAGGCTAGAGGGGTTCACCACTGTGAAAGACTGCATGGGTAAATAGTGCAACAATTTAAGAATAATGTCTCTCAATGTAAAAAGAGTTTGGGTATGTCATCATCTACTGTACATAATTTCATTAAAAGATTCAGAGAATCCAGAGAAATCTCTGTACGCAAGGGACAAGGCCGAAAACCAATATTGGATGGCCGTGATGTTCTGGCCCTCAGGCAGCACTGCATTAAAAACAGACACAATTCTATAATGGAAATCATTGCATGGACTCAGGAACACTTACGAAAACCATTGTCTGTGAACACAGTACGTCACTGCATCCACAAATGCAAGTTAAAACTCTAACATGTAAAGAAGAAACCATATCTTAACAAGATCCAGAACCGCCGCTGCCTTCTCTTGGCTTGAGCTCATTCAAGATAGACTGAGGCGAAGTGGAAAACTCTCCTGTGGTCTGACGAATCAAAATTTGAAATTTTTTTGGGGAATCATGGACGTTGCGTCCTCCGGACTTAAGAGGAGAGGAACCATCCGGCTTCTTATCACTGCAAAGCCAGCAAATTCAAATTCAAAAGCCAGCATTCGTGATGGTATGGGGGTGCATTAGTGCACATTACGTGGGTGACTTGCACATCTCTGTAGGCACCAATATATACAGGATTTGGAGCAACATATGCTGCCATCCAGACGGCGTCTTTTTCAGGGAAGGCCTTGCTTATTTCAGCAAGACAATGCCAAACCACATTCTGCATGGCTTCATAGTAAAAGAGTCTGGGTGCTTAACTGGCCTGGATGCAGTTCAGACTTGTCACCCGTTGAAAACATTCAGCGCATTGTGAAACGAAAAATATGAGAGTGGAGACCCCAAACTGTTGAGCAGCTGAAATCCTATATCAAGCAAGAACAGGAGTACATTTCACTTTCAAAACTACAGCAATTGGTCTGCTTAGTTCCCAAACGCTTACAGAGTATTTTAAAAAGAAGTGGTTATGCAAAATAGTAGTAAACATGCCCATCCCAACTACCTTGAAACATGTTGCTGGCATCAAATTAAAAAAGGGCATGTATTTATCCAAAAACAATAACATTTCTCAGTTTCAACATTTGATATTTTGTCTTTGTACAATTTTCAATTAAATACAGGGATAAATGATTTGCACATCATCACATTCCATTTTAATTTGCGTTTTATGCAGCGTCCCAACTTTTTTTGGAAACATGGTTGTATATTATAGAAATATGTGTTCAGTTATGCTTAATTTGAAAACAAATAACCACCCACAGTGATTTATTTTAGACAGTGTTGATTTAAAAATATAAAGACTACATTGGGATTTTAACGTTATCCCAAGTCATTACCTGAACCACTCTACACTTACCTGTCCAGGTGTTCCTGGTTTAACCTCACCTGGACCCCTAGCCATTATGTCAACCCAATAAATGTATCATTTGTCCATAACACTTTAAATAGCAACATATGACAGTGTGATCTTGTTGCAAGACACACACACACACACACGCAGTTCCTTATCAATTCACTCCAGAGGATTTGATGGGCTGCCTTCCCTCCCCACCTATTATAGTGGCTCCACAGCATATTCACAGAGGGGATGGAGAGGAGGGAATCTGCTCTCTGCATCATTCAGAAAATTCATAGAGAGGGCCTCAAGAGGAAAATTAGATGGATATTTTTTATGTGTCCTCAAAGCCAGCCACTTCACTGTAATGCGTTTCCACCCTATTTTACCTTCCGTTGGTGTTTTGGCGTGGATTGGGGTACTATCGGCAGCAAAGGTCCATGTCTATATTGAAGGCTGGTGTCTGGAGATAAAGTCAGGAGAGACAAACGGAGAGGTTTTGGAATGGAAAGATAGATAGATTTGATTGTGGCTCCTTGAGTTTAGATGCAGTTTGAAGGCCCAAGACTTCTGTATTCCTAGCCTGGGAGTGATGCAACTTGAAATAAGTTTGTGATGGTCTATGATGTCCATTGCCACATGCCAGTTGTTTATAGGGCTGTGATGGCCATTTGGATTCAAAGCAGACTCAGAATAAGGGGTCCTCATATATGATAATGTTGAGAATCAATTAGATTAATTAAGAAATAAGCAATATAGTCTGAATGAGGATCCTTAGTGTTTCCCATGCATCAGTACAGTTTGTGGGCCATTACGTGTCTGTTTATCCTTCGTTTATGTCTCTCAATCAAGGGGAAACAGGAACTAGTTTTGCTTTTGGGTTATTCATAGTGGTAAAAATATGAATATATTAACATGAAACCAAAATATAATTATATACTGTATAAGTGACAAACTCAGGTTTAAAGTTTCCAAGCTTGAAGACATATGTGTTTCTTGTGTCCATCTGACCCAATGACGCCTCTTTCGCGGTTGGACATCAGCTACATTCTCCAGAACCCTTCCTGGGCTTTTTACCATATCTCCTCCCCTACAGCTGGTGAGGTCATCAGGACAATGCAGACATTTACCCAAAACACTACTAAGGAACGTCAATTCATGACCCAAGCAAACCAATGATAACGCGCATGCCACGTTAAAATATTCCAATAAACGACGCATTCACAGAAGAGCTGCCACTCTAAAGCGATCCATGCAAATGCTATCGTGAATGATATCAAATTGTTGTTGTACAGTCTTCTACTAGACAACAACGGTTAAAGTGTGATTAAAATCTGTCTTTTAACCACGTTCCTGTGGGAAGATACATTGGCAGATGTTAGCTGACAGGGTGGTAGAGCCTGGTGACTGTCATACCCCTGTCATGTGTTCTTCCACTGACCTTATGTCCACTGGTGCACGCAACCATTTCAAAGAAATATGTATTTGGAAAGTAGCAGTTGGGGAGGACAAGAGAAGGAAGAGAGAGTAGCGGATTAAACACACATACAGTGCCCTCCCTTTTTCATTCTTCTTCTCTCTTCCACACAGATACACAGGGAGCGAGAAAGAAAGAGGTCCCCGTTGACTGTGATGAAGACGGAGGAGAACGAAAGAACTGGAAGCCAAATCTGCCCTTGGGGCACAATAACTCACCGTTTAGCTTCCACAGCAAGTCACCAGATTAGGTCTGAATGACATTTCTCCCCCTCCTTTCCCGTCCACCATCTTTCCCCAGTTGTGATTAGCATGATGCCTGGGCACTGACTGCGAAATCCACATGCATTCTTACACTTATCCCCCATATAGGCCTGGGAGAGGCACTGACAATCTAGAGGGAGAATGAGAGTGGGAGAGAAATAGAAAAATGAACTGTAAGAGAGGGAGGCAGAGAGAGAGTGAGGCAAAGAGAGACAGAGAGGGGGAGGCAGAAAGAAAGATAGGCAGACAGAGAGGCAAGGAGAGTGAGGAGACTGAGAGTAGTGAGAGAGAGAAATAGCAATAATAGAATAAAGGAAGTGCTTCTTAGTGGGGACACTTTGTCTAAATGATTATATAATGGAAAAGAACAACATCATTTGAGAGTTTCAGGAAAGCGGAGGCTGAATTGGGATATTTCATAGGTGAACTGTTTTAACACATTCTCTCTCACATAAATAAGACATGCCGATCACATTTTGGCTACATTTTTAGACATTTTATACCAGTTTGAATGACTGGTGTAGAATCGGGGGAGGGTTCTTAAAGTATGTTTTGCATGTCCAAGTCGGGGTGGTTGGTATGACATTTACCAGGAAATCATCATTAGAGTGGAATTAGTAGAGGGCAGGTTGGAGGGAGACCACTGGCCCTTCTTTACATACTATTAAGTCTTTCTGGAATGGAAAGTTGTCTCCTCTGGCTAATCTTCATTCAAATCACTGTGATAGAACTTGGCTTTATCAACACTACCATTTCAAAGGCACTGTGTATTCTTCTCCGTTAAAGAAGTGTATATTGTTAATAATTTCCAGTTACTGTAAATGTATAGTCAAAGTTATTGCAAACAAAATGACACACTGTTTCTGTAATTCCTGATCAATGGAAATATTGCACAAGTGCAAAAAGGTGTTCTTCCATACATACAGTACAACTATAGTATTTGGAGTCCCCCAACACTCTACTGTAAATAAACATGATAACATGTCACTGAGACTCTGTGGGGAGCTGTCAGTGACCCAGGTGGAAGTGTGTTGTTATACAGAGCCCTCCATAAGTGTTGGGACAGCAAGGTCAAAATGGCTATTTTTGCTGTAAACTCAAGGCATATTTAATTACGATTAAAGAAGTACCAAGTCCATTTCTGTCCATTTGAACACTTACATGTTTTACCAACTGCTGTAGGGATAGCAGCACTGTCAGAGTTCCATCTCCCCAGATGTAACACAGCTTATTACAGAGTGACTCATCATATCTGCCTTTAACATGCACTACTCACTATTTAAGGACAAATGCGTGCGAATGTAGAACTGTATAGGAAAGACTGTGCGACGTGTTGTACTGTATGTACTGTTAGAATTACACAACACACACACGCACACACACACACTCAAAGAGGATTCCTCTACTCCCGTCTTGAGTTCCTTCTTTCCTTCATTTCTCCCTGTCCTCATCCTCCATGTCCAGAGAAATTCTAGGAAGATGAGAATTGGGGGTGAATATCTATACAGCACATTTAATCTAATTGGTGTTTTAATTTGTGTTTTAATAGGCCCTATCTGTCTCTATGTGGCTTATTGCTGTTTAGGGTCAGTGACCAGGACCTATACTCTCAGCTAGCTAATACCCACATGGACAGCATAGGAACTTAATGGTAAACAAAAAGACTGTTGGATAACGATGTGCCAACAATACAACAAGCCATGTCATATTGCTAATGGCTTTACTGGAAATATAAAGACAAATTTAACTTAGAAAGAAAGAAAGTTTGTACTTAACTTGTACGAAACCTTTTCGAGCAAGGGTAACCAAACAGATAGACAATGATTTTAGTTTGTAATTGCTTTTCATAGTTACATTTTTTAATCTATCTGGGCCTATTGAATTTCCCATCTCAAGCACAATTGTTATTTGAACCGAAGCTTAGAGCAAATAATTTAAAAATAATATGCAGGGCCACAAAGTTGATCATATCACAACTCCACAGGCTGTTGTAACTGTGACAGGTGCTCCGCGTGGCGCTGTGCGCTCTCTCCCTCTCCAGGCGCTCCACCTCGCCGGCGCACTAACTGCCGGCAGGACATGATGGCAGCAGCGCACCCTACCGACACACCTGCACCTCGTTATTAATTATGATGTCTATTTAAGTTCCTTTTTTTCACCTGCAGCTCCCGGGTTATTGTGTCTTTCGTGGTGGACCGTGGTGGTCCCGGGTTTTCTCTTTCTATATTAAAAAATACAAGCGTTTCATTCCTTGTTTTGTGGTTTTCATTTCTGCCTCTCCTTTTGCGCAGCCACTATCCTCGCACCTCCCCATAACAAGATAAATATTATATGCAGTGCTCACTATACATTTGTCCTTATTGTCATTGGTCCTTAGAGTATGGCTGTGTTCATTTAAGTGATCATTTATTGGCAGTAACATGTCTCTCAATCAATCAATCAAATTTATTTATAAAGCCCTTTTTACATCAGCAGTTGTCACAAAGTGCTTTTACAAAACATCCGGCCTTAAAACCCCAAGGAGCAAACAACAGTAGTGTTGAATTTCAGTGGCTAGGAAAAACTCCCTAAGTTTAGGAAGAAACCTAGAGAGGACCCAGTCTCAGAGGGGTGACGAGTCCTCTTCTGGCTGTGCCGGGTGAACATATTAAGAGTACAAATTGTGATAATTAATAAGTGCACGTGGGCTGAGTCCAGAGTCTAGTTAAACTTAGTCCAGGTCGGAAGCATGACCAGATGGACAAGGACAGTGACAACACGGGGAGGGGGAGGTGTCAGCAGAGTGGCAGCTGGAATCATCAGGTATCGTCTTGATCTGCAACACAACCAGGAGGACTTTGGACCAGGACAGCAACGGGTCTTTCAAGCCTGGTACGCCTCAGGTGTGGGCCAGGACCTCATGTCCTCCTAAGTTTAAAACGGCAGGAGACAGGAAAAATTTAAAAAATGCATTCCTTAGATCTACAAGGATTTATAGTGGAGAAGGAGAACTGACCCTACTCCCCCAGCACAAAAATATAACAGCGTAAGACCTTGGGGTTGAGACAGGGGGGTCCGGTGACACTGTGGCCCTATCCAGGGGAGGCCCCGGACAGGGCCCAACAGGCAGGAAAACAATCCGCCCACATTGCCAAGCATCAACCAAAGGGACACCCGCCAACCGCAACCACCCTGTATGAGGGCCGAGTATTGCCAGCAGAGTACAGGCCAATTGCACAAGTGCGCAACAGAGAGACAACAACAAGCCAGTGACTCCGCCCCCGAATGGCGTTGGAGGGAGGGCATCCCAGTGGCGATGAGAGCCCACCTGGCAAGACAGCAAGGGAGGACAGTATCAAGCCATTCTGGTCACTTTCATGCCCCTGGGCCAGACTACACTTAATCATAGACCGTGCTGTAGAGATGAGTCTTTAGTAGACACTTGAAAGTTTGCACTGAGTTTGCATTTCTAACCTTAATTGGCAAATCATTCTACAGCAGTGGAGCTCTATGAGAGAAAGCCCTGCCTCCGGCTGTTTGTTTAGAAATTCTAGGTACAATTAAAAGGCCTGCATCTTGCGATCTAAGGTTACATGTAGGTATGTATGGCTGGATCATTTCAGCGAGGTAAGTAGGAGCAAGTCTACAGACTCTACAGGAGCATGTGGAATGGCCATGGGATTCGTTCACTGGCGGGTTCTGTCACAGGAGTTTTTGTCTGATTTTCTGCAATTTTCAGACCAACCACTGGTTTTATTCTGTGTTTGATGCTTTCCGTAGGTTCTGATTCATATTTTCGCCTCCATAAAATATGATGACTCTACCTTGGGGATGCAGTTTGTAAAGCTAGTTTCTATAAGCTTTGACAAGACGTAAAATGTTACAATGGAGCTGTGATTTTGCCAGTGAAAGTCTGAAGTAGAGTAAATATTGTTAATATTGCTGTGTTTTAGTTTTCAGTACTTCACCCCAACATAATATTGCTGTGTTTTAGTTTTCAGTACTTCACCCCAACACAAAGCCTGCTCTTTTTCATGTATTAGGAACTAGTATTATTTTGCATTGCATTTGACTCCATTTACCTTTGGATTCACAAAGGTTGGCTGAATGTTTTTTATTGAAAATATGAATTACGTGGTTGGGGGCTCTGGACTACTGGAAAGTGTTTGAGGAAACAATGTTCCTGTTTCCTAATAAGTTCTTCTCTGGAGATTCAGGAGAATCAACACAGTGGTCCCTGTCAACTGCAGTGGAGTGGAGACTGCAACTATTCCTATTTCAATCCAATCTCAATTGATTCTGTAGTGATTCTTTGACAAAATGTGAACACACTTTGTATGTGTATGGTTTAGATTTTAGGTTATGTACTTTATACTTGTTGTATAAATTATTGATGTCTGTCTGTTTCAGGAGCGAACACAGGAGAGCACTTGCAGCTCGTTACCCTTACTAAAAAAGCACATCACCAGAGACATTGATTACACTGACGAAGGTTACTGTAAGGCTGAAACGTTTGTATATCAACTCCTTAATGAATTGTCTCGCATTGCCAGACCTTGGGCAACAGCACAAGGTCTGGTATCAGTGTTAGTTTTTCTTGCACATTTGGAAATGGAGAAAACACTTGCTCTGGGGACCCCTTTTACCAACAAATCATTGAGTTTGGTTAGGTGGGGCTAAAACTTTGGGAGAACTGTGCTCATGCCAAATCAGTTGTTTCATAAGTTCTTGCAGAAAAGCAGCAATGTGACTTTCCTCTGCGTGTTTCTATGTTCCGATACCTAGCCCATGTGTACCTAGCCCATGTGTACCTAGCCCATGTGCACAGAGTTCTTAAATGTAGCCATTTTAAGACTGCAGAGGTCTCCTTTCTGACCATCTACACAGTTTGTGTGTCAACTCCTAAACCTATACCTAAACAGCCCACGTACACAGTGTGTTCTTTGTGAGTGAATTACAGCTCCGCTATGAATTAAATCACATGGACAAATAGGCACAGTTAGTCAGTCCCAGCACCACTGCAGTGGACAGCAATCACTCTGTTTTTACTCCGGTTAGGAATCCAAGAGCCCCCCAACGGCATATTTCATAAAGTAAAATAAAAAACATAATTAATCCAACCATTGTGAACCCAGATATAATAGGAATTAATTATTCTCATTTAAATTCCACTTTAATCTTTTCGAAGTTTAAAATGGACTATTCCCAAAATAAGGCTGAATATGTACACTTTTGGAGAGGATGGGGGAATATGCAGAATGAGGAAGAATGCATTAAGCAACAGAATATATCCAACAAATCATACAGAGAATTAAGTCAGTAGTGAGTCTATAAACAACTGACTGAATTCTACTATCAAATCATGGCATTCCCATTTCACAGCCTTGACATGCCTCTGTCAACACATGATAAGTCGCACAAATACAGTCATACAGGGTAGTGCTCTGAATGAGACAATATTTATCTAATTGTAACAAGATAGTATATTGTTATAACGACACAGCTATCTCGTTATAGCGAGATAACTACACAAATGTGTCTCTATAACGAGAAGATATCTTGTTACAATGAGAATCTAAGTGGCACTTCTTTTTACATTTTTTTTTTTGCTTTACACTTCAGGGCTTCCGTATATTTGAGATGTGAGGATGATTAAAATAAATAACAAAAGACTCCAGTCCCCCTACATTTCCCAGAGCAGCTCTTTCACTGTAATGTATGGAGGCTATTCACCACCTCCCTGGGATTGTCTTAAGAGGCTATTAACGCCTCCCAACCAGCCAAAACCACTATTATTTTCTGCTGCAATCTGTTGTAAGTCTGTTTCCAGGCCCCAGGCAGTCCTGCGTTTGGATCCTGATTGCAATATGTAGAGGCAGCGCTGAGCTAGGTTGCCTTCACAGAGCCCTTACACAGACATCTATTATGCTCTCTAATCCCTGCCAACGTAGAGCATAGACACACCATGTCTTTGAGTCATGAGTAAACTAGGCTGCTTTCCCAAGCCAGCATTTAAAGGGCTTCTCTTTCTCTTCCTGATGGAGGATTTCCGGGGGAAAAAAGCGTATAAGCTATCTTGTTTTTCCTGTCAGTTATACAGTAGGTGTAATACAGGATCATCAGATAACTAAGAGAACAGATATAGGGCTTTACAGCAAAGAAGGACTTTAGTTATATGTGGTGGAAAAGAACGATGGATGCCAGGAGGGAAATTGGAGGGATTGATTGGCTAACCTGAGAGGTTATGAGTCAAAGCAAGTTTGTGTGTCAAGGTCTAGAGAAATGGGTTTGTAATGTTAGTTAACAACTCAGGACAACAATGGAATCAGGCATCTTACCAAAGCATTTAGGGAGTACTTAAATTAAATCTTAAATCATTTGGAAAAAGGAAGAAATTAGTCTACTCTAATCAAGTAAACAAAGCCTTGAATACATACATATTTAATGCAATATATAATTTATGATTTTTAGCTTTCAGGAGAGTATTCTGGACTCGTCCACATGCAGAAGGATGAAGTAACACAAATTTGGGGACCATTACAAAGTTAAACCAAAAAATATATAAAATGGATTTGAGAGTTTTGAGATATTTTAACTTGAACTTCTGAGTATAACAACATTGAGACTTTGTATAAAGAAATGCATGAAATCAGAGACCACATTGGGAGGGATCTTAGATTATTCATCCATATAAATCTGTCCTGATCCTTGGTTTATTTTGATTCCATTGATGAACTGACCTGTTTAATTCAAACCGGTTTTTCAACATGGTTCAAGACAGAGATGGCCATTGGAAATAACCATTTCTTTGAGAATTTTGTGCGTTTAGGATTATTGTCTAGAAAAACCACTTATAGACAAGGGTCATCCTCCAATTAATGGCAACTAGGTTTCTGGCAAAGATATCCTGGGAATTTTATGATGCCCCATCACCCAAGTATACCATATACTTTTTCATAGAAAAAGTGTCCAGACAAACGATTTAGTTATGTATAAGTTAAATTTCTGTTGAGTGGAGAGGGAGACAGGGAAAGTGAGAGAGAAGCCCTGCTGGACTAGCAAGTTCACCCTGTCCCAATGGTCATAAAACCATAGCACATAGCAGACACAGGTTGTCAGGGCTTTAAACAACATAACAGGCTGGATGTGGTGGAACATGAAATATTTACACCACAATGTAGCTCAGCTTAGCTGGCCAATCCCAGGGCCTGTCGCTTATGCCTTAATTACTTACTGGTACTAGAATGCCTGCCAGGGCATTTGTCCTATGAATTATGAACAACATTTTGAATGTCATTAAGATGAAAATGTGTGCATTTTTTACGAGCAAGCAAATGAAAATGCACAGCTCAAATCTCGAAAAAAAAATTTCTCACAAATTGGTCATTTGACCAAGCAGATTTTGACCTGAAGAAGAGCTGATGTGACTGCTCATACAATAAAACAGTGGAGAAATCAGAAAAGGACTCTCTGAGTAAACCCAGTCAGTGAGCGTTTTTGTGCGTACGTGTGTGAACCAGGACCAATTGTGTGTATTGGGCGCCAAACTGTGTGTAGATTATGGGAGAGCGCTGCCTTGGAGGGCGGTTAAAGCGAAGGTGGGGGCAATTCATCCGTTGTCCCGGTGGGGCCGCCTGGGGAACAGACTGACAAATGGCTCCCTCCTTTGTCATAAGGACACACGTCTCACAAAGCCTGCGATTAATGCAACCTTTACCACACATTTATTTGTCACCCAGGTATTTATTCCAGTCCTGTCTCACACTGTATTACCAGCCCTGACATGACAAGGAGTCCTTTCATCCTGTCTCTTGATAACCGTACTGACGGAGGAGCGTAGACCGTGAGAGGTCTGTGAAGGACTGGGCCTGAATCCTGATGATCTCCTTCACTCTTCCGCCTCCTTGTATCAGGAATATTGGGAATGCCAAATATGGAGGAGAACATTTTGTGAGCTACTTCGCTCACATCTACAGTATACATCAGCCCTGTAAACAAACCTCTAACTCTGCCCTTCTCACTGCCACAAATGGAAGCTCTTATGTGGATGATGAAATCCTCTGCTTGTTGTCCGTGTTATGTTACAGGCAGGCTCTGCTACAGTAGGGATAAGGTGGCGTAGGATCACTCCCTTGAGGCCTGACGGCTTTGTTGTTGGCAATCTATTTCATATCCTCTATTGCCGAGCGACCGAGCCACTCAAAACACCATCAGGTAAATATGACGGAGTAGCATTAGACAAGGTCAGGGCCACTAATCTCGTTATCTCAGCATGGCTGTGTGTGTGTGTGTGTGTGTGTGTGTGTGTGTGTGTGTGTGCGTGCGCGTGTGTGGAAGCGTGTGTGTGTTCTGTGTTTTCCCTGTGAACTGCCCAAGTCCCTGGCCTCTTCAACCGATAAAGAAAAGATAACAATTTATTTCCAAGAGGGTCCTTCTCCGTTGAAGAGGATTCATTCTACCTTGATCATTACACACTCAGGAGAAAAAACATGACACACAACGTATGGGCCAGGCGCCTTATTATCTCTGTTCTTTATGTGCTGTGTTACCAGACAGGGATTGGCTTCGGAAAATATATCACCCTTGTAAATGTCACCCAGGCAATTTGGATATCATTACCGTTTTGCCTCTATCTGCAGAATATACTGCACTGGTAGTACTGCTGCTTCAGTGTTTCATCTGAGATGCAAAACAGATGTGAGTCTTAGCTACACGGGGATTGTTTTTAATATTTACAAGTGTACACATTTACAGAGGGATAGGGCAAAACTCCTCTATAGGGAACATTTTAAGTGAATATCTTTCTAGGTTTCAAGGTTAAATGTTGTAACATTTTAATGAAATATCCAACATTAAAGGATGTTAACATTTCAAATAGACATTCTTGAAGGTTGCAACGTTAAAACTAGCTAACATTTAGAATAGATGCCCTTACAGCCTCCTGTGGAAAGATGAATCCTCCATCACATCAGAACGGGGGCAGTCTAATACAGGGCAAGTATATTTAAGACTAACCTGAGCAGATATAAATATGGACCCAAGAAATATACCTGGAATTTTCCTAGTCAGACCCCGCATTCCATCCAGCAGTTTAAATACATTTGCATTCATTCGGATCAATACATTTTGTGGGCCATATTTTATTCAGCTGGAATGTCTTGCTGCATGTTATTTCAAGAACACTGCATGTGGGAACGTGCTTGGTTTCTGGATTAGATGAAAGTGTACTCCTTCAGCCGCGCGCGCGTGTGTGTGTGTGTGTGCGGGAGGAATATTCCAGCTGTACTAATCCAGAGGCAGTCTACTCCTCTCCTCTGGTCAGCACCTCGTTGCTCCTTGTTGATGATTGATTCTTGTTTGGGGCAATGCCTATGGCCCTTATTAAATCAAAATGTAAACTCACTCGGCCTCTGCGGTTTGGACCAGGATTACTCTGACAAGTTAAAAACCCAATGAGAACACCACATTTTTCTCTCCGTGTATGCTGTTTTTTTGGAAACGTTGTTTGACATCTCACTTAGGGTTAGAAAGGTTATACAGTAAAGTACGTTTTCTTGTTCGTCTGTCTGGTCACCAAACTGTGCTGGATTAAGAATAGACTAGGAATGACTTGAATAGAATTTTAATTATTCTTCTCTAGACACTAATAACAACACAGACATCACTTTACATGTTGTCTAGGGTTAAAACCATGGAATACTCTCTACTAGTAATGGACAAATGGATGTTCAGATGTTTTAGCCAGTGCTGAGTAGTGTTTAACTGTAACAAGGGATTTCCACAATGCTAAAATATGGAATTGTTATATTTTTTTAATTGTTACACATTTTTGTGAATGTGACTTTCCTTGAGACACCCTTGGATAACGTTAATGGTCATCAAGAGCTGACCAACAGATTTATTACCTTATTCAGCTGGAAGATTTGATCCAGCAAGCTTTTGTGTTAATGGCCCAACACAGAGATAACTGTATGCGCTATTAGTTACTATTTGCAAGTGTCTATTATGTAAATCCATATTTAAACCCTTGTAACAGTAACAGCACTCCATGCATGTTTGTTCAGCTTCAGTTTATTACAGAGGACAGTCTTTGACACCAGCATGTTCCTGAGGATCCTCGGAGTCTAACTGAGGTATTTATTCATTTTTACACGTCCAATTTTGGTTTCCAAAAGTATTTGAACAGATTAACATAACATACAATAAAGTAGTCGTGTTAACAATGTCAAACATCCTTTGCATGCAATGATTTCCTGATGTCAGCCACACATAAACATCACCAGACATTGGGTATCTTTCCTGGGGATGCTCTGCCAGACCTGTACTACAGCCATTTTCAGTTCCTGCTTGTTTCTGGGACTTTTTTTATCCTTCAGTCTATACTATTTAAAAGGCATGCTCAATGGTGGTCTGATAACTTTTAACTCTATGGCACTGTTTTGGGTTATGTCCTACTGCACTATTAAGCACTGTCCAATGAGTTTACTAGTATTTGTTTGTACATGAGCCGATAATGTGTTCCGCAGCATCCGTCAGTAATTAGTGAAGACTAGTGAGCCAATTCCAATGGCAGCCTAAAACATAACCCCTCCCAGAAAAGGCGCCGCTGAGGTGATATGTTAGTTGCTTTCCATCACCCTGGTACATGTTAATAACCTTGGCTTCATCTGTGGACAATACCTTTACCACAACTCTTCCAGACACTTTTCCAGAAGCTCTTACAGATACTTTAGGCCATCCATTCTTCAGTAGTGTTTTCTCACCTTGCACTCCAGCCTCTGTGATTTGGCTAGTGAAGACTTCTGTGGATGGTAGCGTCTGGCGCATCCTCTCCGACCTCCCGGAGAGAGTACCCAATCTGGCAGACAGTTGTTTGTTTCTGCATCCTTGAGCAGTGAGAGTTCTCTGGCCGTCCATTGTAATGGTCTTCCTTGGTCTAACAGGTATTTTGCCATTACTGAGCTCAACTGTTCTACTTACTCTTCTTTATGTGCTAAATAGCTTATTTTGGGATGCTCTTTTTTTGGCTGTGTTTTTTCAGTCTGTGTCAGACAACAGTAAACAGACTCAAATGCAAAGTCTCAAATCAAGACTAAACATTGAGAGCTCTCTTGTGCATGCACTAATGACGCAAAGAAACACACCTGCCTGTTGAGAAGCAGCTGTGAAACCAATTATCCAAATACTTTTGGTAGCCTAAAATAGAGGGACTAAATACAATGTGCTGTACTTTCTAAATGATTAATCCAATATGGAAGTTAAAACTGACAGTACAACTCCATAGTCATTGCATCGTGGTACGATCATTCTTATTATCATTATATTATTACAGAGACAAAAAGACATGGCACTGTCTGAAATACTTGGAGTTGATTTTATATTGATTGGTTCAGAAACATTTAAACATTCACCACTTGTGCTTTACTAATCAAGTCTCTTTTTAATTCATGGATTGAGTTAGTCTCAATTTTATATATTTCCTACCCTGCCAGTCATTCTGAATGCACAAACCATTAGTTGTATGTCCTTACTCTGGCTGGATTCAAATAGAAACTACACATTACTTTGCAGGCCAGTTTAATGTGTTTTGCAGGCCAGAAAAATCCTTTAAACCAGGAGTAATGGACTACTGGGGTATTATCAGGCACTCAAAGATTCAGTTCATGACATGTGTTGTGTTTGTCATGATTACTTACAGCAAAGCCAAAAAGCTGGTGGAACATTTCACGGAGGGTTTTAAGAAGATTTGTTGTCTTTATAACTGGAATGCCCCCATGACAGAGGGATACATGCAGAGCCTTTAAAAGTGGGCAATCTATCCGCTGACCTTGATAATCTGGTGTTTTGGATACTGTATGTATATTGTCATTTTTAAAATACAAATCAAACTGATTTACGAATCCATGTTACGAAGATTGTAAAACAATTTCATACATTTGGTGTACTTTTTAGTGTTAATGAACAGTGACGCAGGAAGAAAAAAATGCTGGGCAGAGCATGCCGAGAAATCATGGCTGAGCAGTACTTCAGCAAGAAGTTCAAGATGTAATGGTTGTGGGCATAGTACACATGAGGCAAACCACAAAAAAATCATTTGCTTCAGGTTCCTTCTCAACAATGCTAGAGCAAAAGTATGATAAAAGTGATATCATAGAAGTGATCGAAAATGTAAACAGTAACAATACTAATACAAATTCTTATAGTACTGCTATTAGTTCTACCAGTACTACTAGTAGTAGTAATAATAATAATTACAATGGAACACAGTATCAGCACTAGTAATTCTAGAGTATTGTCATACATATTTCCATGGAGGGTGAACCATAAATGTGTTTGTTTTTATAGATGAGTGCATGAATGAGTCAGTCCTCGACTGGTCATACAGGTCAAGTGTTCTTCAGCTACCCCCCAGGTTAGGAGAGTCACATTAGTGCCCATCAAGTTTAAATTGCAAACTGTTTCTGTAAACAGAAAGAAAATAAATGAGAAAATCAGGGAAGTCAACCTGAATTTGTCCAACAGAAAATGTGCTTAATGAAACGTTTTGCAACTGAACATTTTGTTTGACAGATCGAATTAACTGAAGCACTGAAGGAGGCAGTGGTAGTATTACCATAAGTTAAAATACAACATTAGACATGTTTTTTTATTAATTTCACACACATATTGCACTTTATTTGAGTATTGTTTTTTAACTAATTCTGCGTTTATATTTTACATGTGGTGGTATTCCTGACTGTTCTCTCAATAGGCACTAGATTCAATAGCCACAAAGTAAATTGCCACATATTCCATGGAGAGAATGAGGCTTATGTAAGGCTGTTCAATTTGGCAAATCCCCATACCATCCCATAGCTATTTAGGGTCAACCCTTTTGTTTTCATGCAAATAATAATAAACAAGGAATTTTGGAGACATAAAAGAATCCATCTTTCATCTTTACATTTTAAATGACTAGAGCACTATTACAAATTTCTGCGTTTATTCCTGCAGAACTGTTTCATTTTCCAGCATATGTGTATGGTATATATTTTATTATAAATTACAGATACAATTTGTAACAGTGTCATCTTGCTGAGAGGAGCAGGGATCTCAAAGGGCAGGCCGGCCTGGCCATCTGGACTGGCTATCAGTAGAGGTTAACACCACAACATCATCATTACTCGACACATTGGAGTTTAGCAAAAGGTTACAAGGAATCACCTCAATTATCTGCTGCAACACATGTAGGAAATATGGTTTCAATGGCGGGGCACTGCGACTGGAATCTGGCCAATGACCGAGCCATTTGCAGGAACCGATAAGTCATGTTTAGTGGTAATTTGACTAATGCGTGTGAGATGGCTTTTGCCAATTCAGAAAGAGAGAGACAAATTCAACTGGGCTGAGGTTTTGTTCAAATCCTTCATAGCAATGTTCATGCGGTGTTGTAACATACAATACTGGATGCATTCTATGCACACAAAAAAATCAGAATAGTATGTGAAAGTAAAAAAATAAGCATCTAATTTTTGTGGAATACATTTTAGGCTAACTGGGAAGCATTCAATTGTGTTTTTTTTTTGTTGTTAAAAAATGCATAGGATTCTGAAGAAAAAAAGAAAAGGAACCAGGCAAGCCTAGTTCTGCCAGCCCACAGTTAGATGGGATGAATGTTGTTGTCCTGTCTTTACTAAGCTATTTAATCAGCGGGTGTTGTTGCACGTGATACATGTGTAGAGACGTGGTGTCTGTTTACTTCTGCATTGTCAAACCAATTAGCTGAAACTCCATAGTTCTCAAAACTAGTTCCCTACTGTACATTAGATAACATCCAAACCAACAACAGGTATAAATGGGTCGCTACCACACTCGATGTGTTAAATTAGAAAGAGATTACTGTAGATGGATAGCTAATAGCCTTACAGTACCTATAATGAAAACAATGACTCCAATCACTCCATGGCTGGTTCGTTTCTTTAGAAAACAATAACAGTTGAATAGCCAAACACTAGGCTATGTAAACTATACGCTATGTTAATCAAAATCGAGAGCAATATGTTCATTGTCGGTGCAGTTCGTCCATCGCAATAAAACCATGAACAGTTTTACTTTAGGCTTACTATAATGTAGCTACTGAAGCTTGTAGCCAGCAAAAAGGCCTACCAGCAGAAGTCCTACCTAAAATGAAAACAATGACTCCAATCACTCCATGATTGGTTTGTTTGTTTAGAAAGTAATGACAGTTGAACAGCCAACCACTACGCTATGTAAATCAAAATCAAAAGCAATATGTTCCTTGTTGGTGCAGTTTGTCCATCGCAAAATGACCATAAACAGTTTTACTTTAGCTATTGAAGCTCGTAGCCAGCAAAGATTATCCTGAACAACTCCTAATTTGTTTTGTCGGTGGCGAGGATCAAACACTGTTCCCTTACGTGGCAGTCCGCGTCTCTAACCACTACGCTATTTAATAATGGGTAGTCAGTCAGTGAGGCACTCACTCACTCCCTAAGTAAGAGACATTCACTCTTCTTGACCGGCTCTACTTACACAAAACAGCAAAAAGCATGTGAGTATGTAATTAATTTGGTTAAGGAAACACAGGTCAGGGCTGGGGACCAATCCTTTTTGAGTACTATCTCTGTTTCTCATATACCACACCAACAGTGGCCTGATTGCTTAAATATAACCTACTACTTTACAAATATGATCGAAAGCAGTGCACATGAAACTGAGTGGGCCTTGGAAAATGTGGGTTAACCAAAACATTAAGAGATGATGAACAATATTTTCAAAACAAAGAATGGTTAGTCGAGTTGAGATGAAGCATCTGATTGAGTGATCCCACCAAACGCATCACACTTACAGCACAACCAGTCAGGCCATTATCTGGGTCTCATAGCAAGATCTGCCATGTCTATTTTATTCTTCCATGCTACCATGACTTAAAATGTGCAAATGGAAGACATTTAATTTAAAATTCATGATATGTTTGATATTCACACTCGTCACCAGGCAGGGATAAACATGACACCTTGTTAGAACATAGCCATGGTTGTTTTACAAGAACAGCGAAATCATTTAGCACCATGGTTATATACGAAAACACAAGTCAGTCCCAAGGGACCAGATATTGCAGTGTTTTTGTCTACTCTATCTGTGTCAAGATACTTCCCAGTGTGTGTCAAAGCATAAAATGTGACATTGGTTATGTTGCTATATTGACTTTACCAACTCTACCTTTTTGCACCTGTCAGAGACAGAAAATGAGTCCCAACACTTTGAGAGTTTTGACAGGCCACTAAAGTGGCGGTGGGAAACTCAGCTCATTTTACTGACTTAACTCATTCAGTCAAGAGAACAAAACTTTCAAATAATTCAGTAATCCACAGGACCCCCCCAACACTGGAAATACTCAAGGTTCTACAAATTTCTCGTTCACCCCTCACAGGTTTACTAGAGCAGTCATTTGTGCCTCAAGCAAGTGTACTGCACTTTTTTGTTAGCTAGGCATACAAAGACAAATACTGATACCATTTAATACAAAATCTTGTTTCTGTCGTAACCTCACTTTGTCAATTACTCCTAGCAGAAAGCAATTGCTTGACTGCTGTGAGGGACAGGATTATATGTTTTTTCTACTGTAAAGGCTCCTCACAAAATTTGCTCTTGATTTTTTCTAAAAAGCTCTGTCCATCAATATCATTCAGTTGTCTATGAATTGCATTCATTCATGCATGTTATCAGTGATATTGTATATATATTTTCCTTCTCTAACTTCCATAGATTTGTCTTCTCTATGTTACAGTCCATGCAGCATGACCTATTTTTCTGTGTACACATGACAGACAGCTTGTTGTTGGAGAACATTTCCAGTGCCACTGAGTCTGGAAAGTGCCTATTATTCAAGCGAATAAATAAAATAAAAAAGTCACTGAAAAAAGTATCATAACAGTTAAGTTACTACAACAACTGTTTCAAAAATCACTTCACTTGGGTCTAATGCACCTTCAATGAAATTAGTTGAATTACTTCCTGAATTAGTCAAATCTACAGATCTCTGTCCAAATTCCTGTCCTTTTAAAAAAAAAAGAGTTATGGCACTAGACTTATTTATTTATAATATCCTTTGTAAAAATATAATAATAATTCATCTCTAAAGCATGATAGGGTCATTTCTGATTTTGGTTGTATTTAGGCAATACAGTGTCAACAACATCCCATTGGAAAATCACTGACAAAGCATAACTTCAAAGCCCCTATCTGAAGTGTTCATCATAAAAGTCTATCCGTTTGGACGTCTCCTTCCACACTTATGCGTATCCCTTGAGTCCTGTTAACTGCCAGGTTTCCTGTCTGTATGTTGGAGCTGCTATCAGAGCCCAGAGGTAATAGCAGTGATCTATGGTCTGTCTTTTCTCCACTGCAGTACAGTACAGTAATTAGGGATGGGAGCAGTGATAAAATGTTGATTTAAACGAAACATCTTGTGTGTTTGTCTTTCATTAGGGCCACAAAGAGACAGAACTCTAGGCAGATGGAGCTGGCTTATGTCTCCTTGAAACCCACGCTGGGAGAGGTCCAGAAACCAAGCCAACACCATACACACATGGGCACAGACACACACGACACACGCGCACACACACACACACACACACTCGGGCAGGAATTTCACACATACTTTCTCAGACAGCTACACATAAATACACACGCAATTCTCAATACACACTAACCCTTCAAACTCAAACAAACCTCACATCTGCCAATGACAATCTCAAGGCGCTACACTCACTCACAAGGCTAATTTTAGCATTGTTCCATAGGCACACACACACACACACTCACAGTGAGTCAGTTACGCAGAACACAACAACCCAAGACCCCCAGGTTAAATCCTAAAATATCTCAGTTGTTATTCAAATCTTTGTTTGGAGTTTTTCCGTCCCCCTTCCCCCAACAAAAACAAACAAACTCTCAAGATGTAATCCTCTCATACTACAGCACACATGAGACAGGAAAGTCCATTGAGAAATCTTCTCAGTATCTTATTCTCAGCTAGAGAGCAGTGTGAGATGCAGACATGGCCCTAAGGTTGACTTCTTTCTTGGTGCCAAGGTAATGTTTGATCAGTGAGGAGTTAGGGACACCATGCTATGATATTCAGGGGCTTTACTCAGTGTTGATCTCCATCACACAGTGAAGGAACTTTCGAGAGGTTGCTCCCTTGACCCTCGGAGTGCCTGCGTCACTTTCTTGGTTTACCACACGATGAAAGTACTTTGTAAGAAAATATGCACAAACATGCATATTTGTACCGCCATGCCACCCTCCATTACTTTGCCATAATCTAGGACATGAGCAACTGTATTTAAAAACATTATAATATATACTGTATATACATTTCCAAAATAAATGTTTTGATAACTCGGTTGTATTTGTGTACACATTGTATTTTCACATTGTATCATTTTACTGCACACAGACAGACATATATACAGTATAATGTACATCTACAGCAACAAATTTTACTACATATTTGATTTAATAGCAAACTGTTATTGGTCTCTTTGGTTTCCATGTAAAATATTAATTTCCTTTTTTGCCTCCATTGCCAAGTCTTGGTTTATTAAGGAATTTATGAAACACAGATGGGGAACTAAGAAGACAACGCTGCTGGAATCATTAATACATGTGGCAATGCTTCTGTGATACCCTACTACTTTGCAAGGATACTGTGAGGAAAATGTCATGCACACCAGTGATGCACAGCAGTGGACCCAGAGAGAGAAAGGGAGGGGTGGTTCAATGGGGTGAGGTGGCCAAAGGAAGGTCAGGGATAGGGAGGTAGGGTCAAGAGATGAGAGAAATGGGTGTGTGACATGGAGAAGGACATAGAAAGAGAAGGTGGTTTTTTGGCGGAGGAAAAAAGACAGCGGGAATGAGACAAACAGGGATACGCAGATAGGGAGAATAAATGCGGACAGACTAAATGAGCTGAGGGAGGACAGACAGAAACGGAGAGAGAGGAGGTAGATAGAGTGCTTTCATTAATTTCGTTTGTTTCTGTAAGGAGGATTATAGTGTGACCTTTGCAGGATCCATCATTTTTACTCATTATGCAGGAGGCCGACTAGATCCAAGCTGACACTAATCTCCTGCGGGGGCAATTAGGGCATAAATGAATCCTCGACAACTTTGTAAACTTGCTCTCTGTGTCTTAGTGAGAAAAGACAAAAAATCCCATAAAAGCCTAATTTGACTTCAAGGCAGTTTCTAGAAATCATTAAAGATGGCTCACCATTAGCGTTAATGGTCTGAGCGAACAATTAAAACAAAAATCATATTGTTTGGTTGAAACTTCTGAGCGAAGTTTTTTTAACTAAATGTGATCTTAATAATAGCTTCAGACAGATTACAGACAGGGGTTAAAATACATTTGAAAATTGCTTCAAATTAATTTTCTTTTAGCGAGGAGATCCCCTAATTCAGTTCCTTGAATAGGGCTCACACGATCTATATCGTATTTAAGAACTTAATTCTCCCAATGCACGTTTCTACAACATGGCTGGTTCTCTCTGGATTAGTTGTTTTGTCACGACAGATAACGGTGGTATGCTCTCCTATCGCTTGAACACATAAAGTCAATTTAAAATCAGAACTTGAAGCCCAGCGATGACTCCAGGACAGTGACACGTCTGTGAAAAGTCACAGTCCCTCCATTCCTTCCAATTTCTCAGCAGACCACCTACAAGAGAATTGTGCCCATCTGGTATCAGGGGCAAATGTAACATAGTTCATGTGACTCTGCTACAGCCAAATTCATAATATGTCATGTTGGTCTGTACTACGTAGTGCTCCCAAAACATAACCTGTTGCTAATACTACTCAAAATCATGTGAATTTTCAACAACATATTATATGTCATGAATTTGGGTTAAGGTTAGGTTTAAAGTGTACAAAAATAGTTTTTTTGCTGTTGCTTTAATTCAAACTTGTAACATTTTGGAGTCGGCCAACACCGCCACCATGCTGCAGATCGATCAGACAGAGCTGTTGACAGAGTTTAGCAGAGTTCTAAATGCTGATCATTCCTATAAGGATGTCCTGGAAGACTTTTGTGACAACGCTAACATAATCCTTCGTATGTCCTGAACCATGGCACTGACACCTGGGAAGAGCATGACAGATGAACACAACTTGACGAGACAATTTCCCCAAAACTCAATGATTGGCTCAGCGATGGAAAAATAGAAGAGAGGACAGCCTCCACTAGACCGCCCCAGTGGGCTCTCAATCCTGACCGGAGCCACTCGGGCGTCCCTCTTATCCCGTTTTCTCTCAGGCCAGGATTGTCAAGCTCAACAGTCACAGCAGGCTGATATCACTGGAGGAGACCAGGAAACCAGCCCATCTAAGTGCATGGGGAGGGGGTAAGAGAGTAATCTCTTTGTCCCTTTCTTTCCCAGGCGCTGAAAGTGGCGGCACCCTTGAGTGGCTTGGCCAAGGCTTGTTACTGTACTCCAATTCAAGCATGCACTTTTCAGCATTGAAAGTATTACGCGAACATGATCTCAATAAGGAGAGTCCATTCCCCACGGTCGGACACTGTCGAAAAAAAAGTAACGCACAGGTGGTGACCTGTCCCCTCATTCTGCAGGGCCGACTGCCTTTCACAACCACGGGCACGCGGGCCCAGTGTGGCCCTGGGCGTCGTGGACAGTAACATAGTGTTACCAACTGTAATACACAGAAACAGACGGCATTGCGTACATCAGTTCTCTTCATTCACGTTCAAACACTGAGCCCCCTGCCTGGCTCCTTTTCAGAGCCTTCCACTGCCTGGCTCTCATATCGGAATCACACGGGTGTATCCACAGTTTAGCTGAATTTTGTCGGTGCCCGGCCCAGTTTTGACGGAAAGCAATCGCGTGCTTTTGCACCTGCAACCACCAGCTGGGTAGAGGCAGTCTGTGAGCGCCTTCAAAGGTCTGGTCCCTTCCTGACGGGGATGTCAGGAAGGGACCAGACCTTTGCCCCGCAGCTTTTGGGAAAGGAGAACGCACTCCCCTGTGGTCTGTCCTGCAAGGCTTAATGTAGACCCCAAGGAAACACATCCAGCTGTGGGAGATGCGAGCGCTCAGCCAGGGCGTCCTCATGCATGTCTAGTGGGGAGATGACGGGGAAAACCCTGGCCGTCCGGCTGGCCCTTCATGGCACACTGTAGCAGTAGTAGTCGCAGATTCGGTTCCCTCGGGGTGGGGAGCGGGGTCGTTGATTACAGAAGTACAACTGTCGCAGTTGACATATGACTGCTGAGAAGGCTTGCCAAGCAAGATAGGCGTTCACTTCACTAAAGTTGTGGCGGCATCCTGTGCAATGGACGTAGTTGACTGTGGTAGATGTTTGTTCTGTGGTGTGCTGGGCCTTCTCACACGATGTCATTTCTCCCAACCATCTCATTGTGAGTTGTTGGCTAGGGCAAGAAGGTTTGAATACCACAGGTACTCTGCATATTCTGTCACCGTGGAGGACTGCGGCCATGTCCAGATGTTTTGTTGGGTTTGGCTGCCATGTTCATGCCATGTTTATGCCTATAACCACAGTTCCCCGAAGAAGAGAAAAAAGTAATATGGACAAAACCTTTAAGATTGTTTTGTAACCTTGTTTTTTCTCCAAATATTCAGTATAGAGTATATAGAATACTCTTTTTGAATCAATAGTTCATCTTGGAGATTGTTTTGCCTTTTCAAAGTTTGGAAGCATGATAACAAGCCATGTCATCAAAATGTCACTGGAAAATACTGATGTTTCATTTCCAGAACTAGTAAGGGAGCGGGTGAGCTCTATGTCTTTCTATGGAGGCTTTGTGTTTATCTGTGTTTTGAGTGTCAGCTCTTTAGGTATGAAGCATGCGCTGGCTGACCAAAAATCATTAGTGTTGCCAGTCACATGAGCAGGTGGACGAGCAGGGTAAATGTGGCCTTAGCACAGTTCAACCCCTCAGTAGCTGCCATGGCTCTTTAAACATCGCTCTCTCCCCACTTAATTATTTCAAGCACAACCTCTAATTAGGCCAGCAGAGTTTTTATGTTACAGACTCTTTGCAGCTCTGCAACACACAAATCTTCAACTATCACTGTTGAATGTTAATCACATTTACAATGCAGTTGTTTTGATATAATTAGTAAGCTGGGAGTTATAGACTCACTGTGCATAATGGAGACACTCTGAGACGCATAACCTTGATCATCTCAAAGATACCCCCCCCGCCCCAGATTTCTATGCATTTCTTAAGACACGCAAACACGATCTGACACACACTCACACACACACGCACGCACACACACACAAAGCAGTCACATACATCACGCACACACATGGCATGCCAACAGACACGTACACGGGATACAAACACAATGTGTGCACCAATGTGTGTCTCTCTCAGACACGCACACATGCACACACACACACCAACCCCATATGGTACCACAGTGAAGAAAATAACAATTTGACAAGTTTTCTCATCTCCAGAGTCATGACGGCACGCCCCTGACATGTCATAACAGCTTGTGTCATCAGGCAAATCTTGGTAATGACTAGACATAGAGAACGTCATCACGTTTCAGATGAGGAAACTCACACAGTTGAGATGCCGGCTCCATACAGTATGTATATACAGTATATATGAAGGGCATGTAGGAAGGGCACGGAGACGTCACATGTCATGTGGATAATTATTGGCTGTAACAGGATCATGGTGATAGTTTATGTCATGTTTTTTTTTCCCTGTTCTTCCACATCCACAATCATTCTCAAAGTTGAGAATTTGTTCCAGTGTAAACTGACAATGTAGAGATGATATGGAGTTACATGTGCGGTATATCTGAGGAGCAGGCCTACACACTTCAACAATGACAGAGTGAGGTGGATCCTAACTTTTCTGGGGTTTTTCTTTTATCATATCCCTCGAGGTAGTGCTCTGAATACAGATACTACCCTCCTTTATGTGCCTTAGAAAATCTAACAAAGACCACATCTAATGTGCCTTCTCCCTGTGAGACAAAGCCTTTCTGTCAGGGCACTTGTCTTTAAGCCACAGCCCTGAACACCGTGAGAGTATTCTCCAATGCCCTTATTCCCCACGTTGTCCCAAGTCTTGAAACAACTGCGGCTAGACAGATGTCTACTGGAGTAAAATATTTCATCCCCACTGCTTTGCACTCCTTAATGAATGCTGTAGTCATTTGGTAAGCCTATATAACTATTTTCAAACACCTTGCATATTATTATTATTTGTGTTTTAAATGTTCAATATATATTTTTTATATTGCTGTCCAGAAGAGCTTTGTTTTTTCAGGGCAACCTATTGAGAAAGATGGCAAAGAAAGGGTATTAGGTCCATGACAATAATTGATGAATCTCTTATAAAAAGAAGGTTAAAGTCATAACACTCCCATTTGCATTGATCAAAAAAAATTTAAAAACATCACATAGTCAAATAGTCATAAATAGTCAAACATCCAGTCCTAAAAATGTGGCTAATGACACTGCAGCCACTCTGGAAAGAAAACATGTTTCTTTTCTTTTCAGAATCTTTATCCTCTTTGGGTTCTCATGTCTTTCTCATCGTCCCTCTCTATGAAACTTGCTCTATCTCTCTGTGAGTTGTTCCTCTGATTGAGACCAGTGGAGAAGAATAAGCAGCACTTTGAACATCCAGAAGGGTGCTCCCTGCTGTCTGGATGAAACACACAAACACATGCACACGCACACCCTCTTCTACTAACAAACATGGACACACACACCACTACCTCAACACCAAATACACCACTACCCCAACACCACACACATGGCGGGCTCAACACTAAATTCCCCCATACCTCAATACCAAATACACCTCTATCTCAACATCACACACATCCCTACCTCAACACCAAACACTCCCCCACCTCATCACCAAACACACACCTACCTCAACACCACACATGCCCCTACTTCAACACCACACACCCCTACCTCAACACAACACACACCCCTACCACAACACCATACCCAATTACCTCAATATCACACCCAATTGCCTCAACATCACACACACTACCTCAGCACCACACACACACCTACCTCAACACCACACGCCCCTATCTTAGCACCACACACAGACCTACCTCAACATCTCACACATCCCTACCTCAACACCTCACACACCCCTACCTCAACACCTCACACACCCCTACCTCAAGACCTCACACACCCCTACCTCAGCACAACACACACCAAGCAAGTATTGTTTCTTTGCATATGATCCTAATAAATTAAAAGCAGATCCCCCAAAATCACGACAGATCCCCCAAAATCATACGACAGATCCCCCAAAATCATGTGACAGATCCCCCCCAAATCATACCACAGATCCCCCAAAATCACGTGACAGATACCTCAAAATCATGACAGATACCCCAAAATCGTATGACAGATCCTCAAAAATCATATAACAGGTCCCCCAAAGTCATATGACAGATACCTCAAAATCATATGTCAGATCCCCCAAAATCATATGACTGATGACTGATTTTACTGCTTTTAAGTAGTTACAATTTCGCTAGTTGTCTTGAATGGGTAAGTGTGTCCAAATATTTGACTGATACTGTATATATTAGCACTCAATATTTGCCAAGCAGTTTAGGAATGGTTTGACAGCAAGGTTTGGGTTCATTTCCACCAGTTTTGCAAGCGTGCTTAAACCAAAAATCTACCCTGGATCATTAGTTTGTGTCAAAGACTGTGTTCAGCCTCTGATCTGAAGCCTGTTCAGCAGGTCTAAGGCCAATACAAATTCTCAGGCTGGATTGCTCAATATTATGATCATTAGAAACATGCTGCATTGAAACAAATAACATACGTTTGTGGGTGTGGATGTTGAAGTGTTATTTTGTTGGGGATAATTGTTATTATTTAGACTTAGTCTGAGATCTCACAGTGAAAATATGATTAGCATTCCTAAATTTAGTTTCATGGGTCATTAAAACTAACACACTAATCTAAAGCACGAAATTCAATAAAAAGAGCCATTCCGTAAATGTCAGCAGTCCATCATGTCTAATGTATATATAATGTGCATTGTGTTTGCTCATGAGTTACAGTACATGATAAGAGCTACCTATGTATCTAGTACATATGGATTTAGTTTGGGGGGATACATGCATGTTTGATTTGATGTGAGTGACATGTTTTTAGTTCTGCATTAACTTATTCTTAGCAGAAGGCCTTTAAATGAATCCCTGGCATTAGACAATCATTATTACATTGATCTGTGGACAGCTTTCTAGTCTCGGAGGGAAATGAGCTTCTCCCCTTTTTGTCTGCCTGGTAATTATTGAAAACAAGATTTGCTTCTGATTAAACGAATGGATGGATCGTTGTCGGGCAGCGCTCACACTGACACACAGGGAAACACCTGAGGCTGTTGGTGGAGTGTGTGAGAGGGGGGTTGTCTTGTCCTCCAATTAAAACACAGATGCCTTTTTTCACATGGGTAATATCTCTAATACCAAGGAACATTTTTTAAGTAATGTCCTAATGAAGTGTGTGTAGCATAAAAGGGATATGAATGCATAGATTGATTTGTACAATAGTTGGCATCTTTACATACTGTACACTAGCGTCTCTGTCGGTTAATATATACCAGCATGGTTAATTATAAGGATATGTAGTAAAATTCTGTAGCACCTTTGTTTTGGGTGAAAGAGTGCAGGTCTTTCAGTGTTGTGAAAACAACTACTCGGATTTGCTAACGTTTGGAGGAATACCGCTCCTCATGGGTTACCGTTACTGAAGTCTTTTTGTCATGGCATTGGCCATCTGAATCCAAAATAATGAAGCAGAGATTTTCTACAACGGTGAAATGACACATGTTGGTGTTACGGTCTGCTGGAAGAGGTCTAGCCCACCGTAGAGACTTCTGGGTTTAATTCAATTGATTTCAATGCAACTATTTTCTTCCACCAACAAGGTATTGCTGACTTATTTGACTATGCTAATCATTCAGCCGCCAGTAGCCACAGGTTGTGCAGATCCCTGTTGTTCATGTTTCCATGGCGCTGCGGATTTTGATCAGGAGTCTACACTGTCTGTACGTTTTTTCTATGCAGGCATGTATATGTATAAATCAGTAATACAGGGAAATCACTTGGAGAGTGGCTGGTTGCCTGGGAAAAGATCCTGTCACCTCTGACCCCTTGTCATAAACATTGCTGCGTCCACGAGGAGAGTAATTGCTCATTTTGTAGCTACACCACCTCCTGACCAAGTACCCCTTTAAAATATTTATATTCTCTTTTCATGGCTGGCCCACCAGCTGGCTGTCTCTTCTCTCAGCTATATTGAGAAATATCACACGCCATTCTTTTTTCAATATGTCTGTCTGTCTGTCTGCCTCTGTCTCTCGCTGTCTCTTATGTACATGATCATGAGCGTTGTCTTCCAAATCGTTCAAAGCGCATTGCCATGTAAAATCGAATTGACACATTTTTCAGGATGCAAAATACCTATTAGGTGTTGATTTTAGCATATTTCTGTTGTAAACATTGTTGTGGTTGTGCAAGTTTGTTGTGCATAGAGGGCCGGTCTCTGAGAGATACAGATTGGTTGGCACGGTAGCGCAGAGAGCGCCAGGTAGAACGGGTGACTGACTGCACACGGCAGAACTTAGGGAGGTAATTGATCTGCGTTGCTGTCTTTTCCGGGTCTCACTGCAATCCTTCTCCAACAAGCTCCACCATACCAAAGCTTGATCAACATGCTGAATCATTACATGCAACGCTCTTGCTGACTCATAAATCATATTGTGATGGAAACTAGAGAATGAGGTTTTCTCTCTTCTTGTCTTTTCTTTCTCCCTCCCTGCACCGCCACCATTCAAATTTGAATCTTCAAGCTAATGTGTTGTTCGCTCATTGAAATTCCACTACATACCCTGCTACTTACCTGGAGTTACCTACAACTTATTTAAGATGGAGGAAAGTAGATAGAAGGCACAGAACGCCTTGTTCTAATCCTTTTGCCGTAAAATCAATAATACACAATAATAAATTGTGTGGGAGTATTTTGTCCTCCTGTGCAGTATTCACAGGTAATGTTTCCAAATACTGCTGGCTATATTCAAATGACTCTTTGGGTGGAATATGAATAATGTATGATTCATTCACATTCACACTCTTCCAAACCCTCTTCCTTTCCATTAGGATGGAGAGTGATAGATTAAGAACTATCAGAGATTACTTCAGGCAGAATGTATGTAAATCTATGGAGTACAGTAGAATGCCTCAAGGGGACCTGGTATTTTGTGTAATGTGGAAAATTCAAAAGTTAATGTTTGGATGTAATATTGTGGTCATTAAAATTTTTAATACCCAAATAGAAAGATTCAAAAGGTTATGTAACAGCTTGTTTTATATTTACATGTCTAAAACTCAAAATATTTACATGGTGGAAAGTAAGGTAGGGAGGGAGGAAGGAAGGAAGGAAGGAAGGAAGGAAGGAAGGAAGGAAGGAATGGAAAGAAAGAAGGAAGGAAGGAAGGAAAGAAAGAAGGAAGGAAAGGTAGAAGGAAAGAAGCTAGGAAGGAAGGAAGGAAGGAAGGAAGGAAGGAAGGAAAGAAGGAAAGAAAGAAAGAAAGAAAGAAGGATAGAAAGAAAGAAAGAAAGAAAGAAAGAAAAGGAAGGAAAGGTAGAAGGAAAGAAGCTAGGAAGAAAGGAGAGCACTGAGGCATAGAGGTGTATGTTGACATAAAGGTATTTAGAGGAAGAGGCACACATGAGTATGGAGAGAAGAAAACGGTACATAGAGGAAAGGATGAGAGCTAAGCATCAGAATGCCATCTCCATCTCCCCTGTCTCACAGTGGAACTCAGCTTTGACGTCACATTATCCTACACCTAATTCCTTGTCAGAAAGTGATTACACCATACCAGCCCTTTATCTCGGCTCTCAGCTGCTGTTTAACCTGGTGTTCCCTTAAACACATGAACACATAATCGATCACGTACAAAACCAAGCCATGATCCGGAGTGGGAAGGTCCAGCTGGGGAAGAAACAGCTACCATTTCTACAGACATAACATTTTTAATATGATATACGATATCAGCTGTTTGTTTAATCAGATACCTGGATAGCAGGGTCTTTTCTGTGTTTGCTCATGCTCTTTGATAAATCATTTAAAATCCAAATAAAGTAGCTGGGGTCCATGGTGGTGGTCTAGAATACAATCCAAAGATAAGGTGGAAAACATGCTAAGCCAGATGTTATATTCTGTGTGTGTTTTTTCGGGTTCTTTTATTTCTTGCTGCTGAGCTAAGCTGTTTGAGCATGGCACCCAGGGAACTGTCATATCTCTCTGAGCAGGAGATGAAATCAGGTGTTCCTTCTTACTGAGAGAGAGAGAAAGAGAGAGAGAGGGGAGGGGAACAGAGAGAGGGAGAGAATAATTGTAAACAGGAGCGGGGTTTAACAAAGCTCAGCAAAATCTTTCACTGTTCCATGAACAAAATACTAAAACCGAGCAACAGCCTTCCCTTAATAATATTTTCAGATAAAGCCTCTACTTTCTTGGGAAATTAAGCTTGTTTTTCCATACAACTTTTATTTCATTTTTTTTATATATTTGCAGCCGTAGCAGAATTTTACTAATGGAATTAGGGAGGAATTTGCTGTGTCTTTGATGTGGTAAATATGAGGCCCTGCTGAATAAACTACAGACTGGAGGGAGAGGCCGTCATCAAGGCTGTTACACTGTACTGATGCAGGCAACCACAGAACACAGGTTGACACAGCTTTAAAACAAAGGAGGTAGCAGAGAGAAAGAGAGAGAGGTGCGGGGTACACTTTGGCTGTTGGGCTTTTCCTGCTGAAAAGTGCTTAGTCCAGAGTCCATTGTAGCATCCTCATCTGGGCCGATTATACCGCTGTGGATTGAAAAATGATGACAATTCAGGAGGAGAGGGAGAGGGGGATGCTGACTTGGTAACCTCCGGAAGAGGACAGGAAAATGCAGGGAAGGCTGTGGGGGGTAGCACACATCATGACGAAGGGGGGAGATAAAGAACATTTAGCCAAAGGGAGATGAGATCTTTATGAGAGAGCAGAAAGAGTTAATTTGCTTTTTTCACTCTCCAATCGTCCCTCCTATCTCTTGTTATTGCACCTCTGTGTGTGTGTGTGTGTGTGTGTGTGTGTGTGTGTGTGTGTGTGTGTGTGTTTATGAGAGACAAAGAGAGAAACAGAGAGTTTTGGTATGTTCCCTAGGAAAAATGTGATTGCTGGCTTAGGGGTTACGTTTTACGGTTAAACCTAGAATTGGGCATAGTTAGAATAGCGGTTATTTTAAGGTTTAGGCACTACCAGTTAAGGTTTGGGGTTAATGGCTTTTTCAAGTTTCAGCATAAAGGGTTATATTATTGAGGTTAAGGTTAGGGTAAGGGTTCGGGTTAGGTTTAGGGTGAATAGATAGTAAAGTAAATGTGTGTGTGTGTGGACTACAGTAACTCATCCCACACAGTTTTCTTGTCACTGCAATTCACCTGTGTTGATGTTTTCTGAGATTTTGTGTTTGACATCCAGTCGGGGTACTGTGTTCGGAAGCATTGTGTTTGGTTCCCTGCTGTTTGGAGATCAATACACTATAGTGCCGCTCCATTGGTGTTCTTTTCTTGGTATTGGTTACACATCTTGGCGTTAGTTTAGAATTAAATCAGGGCGGTTGATGGTGGAGGGAGGTGGGGGATTGATGAAGAGTATCAATCATTCTGTCCCTGGCGTGAAGTTATGTGTAGGTCGACAGAATCGGCAATAATGAAAGTTCACTTGTTTTCGCCGCAAAATGGTTTGTGAGTAAATTTAGTTTCCCTGCAATACCAGACCTTCGGACAGAGAAAGGAAAAGCTGATGTCAAAAAATAGAAAACAGACTCCAAAGTGCCTCTGTGCTAGATTGGCTGTTGTCTTGCACTGAGTGTTATTACTTAAACCCCAGAGAGTCCTAACTGCTTGCCTTTTCATAGCAGCTACAGATTGCCATGTCAGACCTGTTTTATTACCTATATTAGATAGAATCATTGTTGCTGTTATGAGTTTTTTCTTCTGTTGACCAGGCCTTCTGAAATCTGACACCTTACCTTGTCATGTGAACTGTTATAATTGTTTCCCAAAATCAAGGTATAAGAACGTGCTTTCACTTTCTTCTCTCTCTTCCTTCGTAACTCTTTCTTTTTTCAGTTTGTTTTTTTGTACAGAGAGTTATCACACCATCCGCCCAGAAGAGATTTGATAACATCACTGTGGAATTGCCCTGGCTGCTGTCTCTGCATTTCAGAATCTGGTGATAGAAGATTTTTTAAGTGAGATTGATTGAGCTCAGGTGGGCAGGAATCTTGGTGTGTCAGTGTCATTTAGCCAGGGATAGACTCATAACTCGTCAATCAGATGGATGGATCTAGAATATCAGGAACACTAAGGGGGAATACCTGACTGTGGCGCCACTGCTCCACCTAGAGGAAGTGGTAGGAACTACAAACAAGAGGGTGGCGGTGGGAAGATCAATAGCTCTTAAACGTAACTCTAGACCTAAAGGCCATTCCACTTTTCTATTGCAGACCTCTAATCTAGAGGTAGACCTCTAATCAGGGATTATTTAGACATGCAACACCAGGTGGGTGCAAGTAATGATAAGGTTGAAGGGGGAAAAAAAACGAATTCAGACTTCATAGGGTAAGAGCTGAATACCCCAGATCTATAGGATAGGGAAGAGGGGTCACACCTTTTCAACTACTGTATATCATCGACCTGGATTTGACAGCCGACCAGATGGACAAAGTACATACAAATAGAATGAAGAAAACAAGTCCCCATTCAAGGAAGTAATGTCTTCATTCTATTGCTTTTATCAAATTTCATTTCTGTGTAACTAATGTTATCAGGTGGGTGAAATCCAGGTAGAATAGATATATATTCAGGTGTTGTCATTAGTCTAGGCAACATGACAAAACTATAATGAAACATTTATAAGGAGAAATTACACATTGTATCAATGATAACAAATAATTACCCAGGAGGGGTAACAGTTTTATCTGGATGTATAGCACAAATGCAAATTAATCTCTTCAATTTTTAAGGATGAAAGAAACTGAAGACAATTTGCATATTTTCCACAGCACATACATTACCCCAGATAATTGCTCAGGCGCCCTATAGCTCATTCCCAATAGAACTCCTGGAACTAAGAGAAGCACTCTTACAGCCAGTAGTTAGTCATCATACAGGTGACGCGTTTATGTAACAGGTTACAGTGCCGTCAACCCAGAACTAACACATTTACATTTTGATGGAATCTGTTGCAGACACCTCTGGCCTTTCACCAGTTGGTAAAATCACACTAATAACACAACTGTTATTTGATAAATCAGATCTATTCTGTCCTATTTTACCACACATACACCATACTATTGTCATCACATTGGTACTACCTATGCACAAGTTATTAGAGTTCAGCTGGGCTGTAAAGGTAGGAAAATACACATACGGGACTTACGGACAAAGCAAGCTGGCATCACAGACACACAGACAGATGAATGCACACCGACATATATGAGGAGAGACATCTGCACTCAAATGAAGAGAAGAGTACTAATAGTGAGTGTATATGACCTAAGATCATGTTTGGCCATGACTTGATCAGTGTAGATGGCATTTTAGTAGTTTTAGCAACAAGCTACCGTCTCACTATTTTGTACAATCTGATCAGTGTATTTCCTTTATATGCATTAATATGAATAACTCATTGCGTGCCAGGTCATTTCTTAGATATGAAGGGTGGGGACAGGGGGAGAGAGAGAGTTGGGAAGACAGGTACATATCCAGAAGCAGTAGAAACATCTAGGCATAGACAGAGAGAGACAGAGAGAGATGGGGGAGAGAAAGAAACAGAGCAGCATTTGTGTGAGGATTTACTCTCAGCATGAAGGGTCTTTCTTTGCCAGCCCACACCACCACAGATCAATCATTACACAGACTAACAATCAAATACTCAGGACTGGACAGCATGATTAAGCAGTTCTCTAGAGCTCGTTTTGTATGCGAAGAGGATGTGTATGTGAGTGTGTGCGTGTGTGTGTTGGGGTGTGTGTGTGTGGGGGGGGGGGTCGTGTGTGTGCGTTTGAAGTGTAGAAGTGTAAAACTTTCGGCTGCTACAGAGGGACACTCGAGGATGGCGGGGGATGGATGGGGATCATGGCAGACCCACACTGAGGTGCAGTGAGTACAGGGCTCAGCATGCAGAAGGGCAAGGCAGGGAGAATGTGTGCGTGCGTGCGTGCGCGCGTGCGTGTAAGAGTGTGCAAATGGAGGCACGACTCGAGCTCTACTCAAAAGTAGTCGGCCCTCATCAGATCAGATTTCACCACGTCAGATGCAAATGAGCACCCGTGAGCGCGTGCAAACTCATGCGGCTTTCGCCAGATGCACTGAAGGAGTGTCATAATATTACCGCTGATAAATCGCTATGAATTTTCACAGTCACCACTGAGGAAGAATACATATCACAATATTTATACAGCTTCACAAGAAACTCACACACTATTATGGCTCTTCAGTACCTTCTGCTTCTCCGTCCTCCTGTCTTTGAAAAAAAAAAAAGCCCAAAGCAGAAGGGCACAGAAGGAATACATCTAGATGGTATTCACTGTAATGTAAATGACATCTGTCTGTTTTCTTCCTTTGGAGACAGAGTTGAAGTGCTCTGGGCAAGGTCTCTATCCATTCAACTGGTAATAGAATGAGACAGCAAGGTGAGATCTGCACGAGGCTAAGGCTCTGGTCTAAGAATACACATCAGCAATATGTTGTCCCTCAACTTGTATATTTGGTACAATGAAGGATACACATGGTATAGGAAGGCCCATATGAAAAGTTGTAACAGCAAGCTGTAGCTGTGTATACAGCTGTCCTTATGTTTAGATCTGAATGATTCCAGTGTATTGTATGGGCAGTAACTCTGGATCTGCCACACAGTATAACTGGAAATACTTAAAACGATTTGATTGTGTTATGAAATCATGAAAATTAGCACACACAAACTGGTGTTAGTAGGGTGTTTAAATGTCAATCCCAATGTAAGTGTTATGACGCACATGAATTGTTTTTAAACCAAAAAGAGGTACTCTGAAAAATTCAAAGTGGTCCTTCGGTCAGTGTGTTTTGAAGTGTTATAAAAACCCTATTCTTGGGTATCAGTGACTGTAAAAGGCAACCTCAAAACAACAAGTCTATCACACAATGAAATGGTTTTATGCTATTGGTTTATGGTCTGATTGACGATAAAAGAGAATATTTTTTTAATTCTACTTATGATTTTGTAGGATAGTGGGCTATTTTTATTTTTGTATCTAAAAATGATTCAATGTTTTAAGCTTGGTCAAATAAAGAAAATACTTCTGTTAGTATTAATTGGCTCTTTAAGCCATGGGTTGTAACAAATTATTATGAGGGGATATTGAAACCATCAGTCAAAATGACATTCAATAAAAAAGGGTCTTTTAGTGTGTCTTTTAGTTGTAGAAGCAAATTGTAGAGTATCCTTCAATGCCTTATGTGGAAACTGTAGTCACTGCTAGTGGTTTGGAAGCTGATTAAGTGGGTTATACTGGTCAAATGAAAAAATACATACAGTTGTGCTCATAAGTGAGCATACCCTGGCAGAAATTGTGAAATGTTGGCATTGATTTTGATAATATGACTTATATGCAAAAACACTTTTATTTAAGCATAGTGATCATATGAAGCCATTTATTATCACATAGTTGTTTGGCTCCTTTTCCAATCATAATGATAACAGAAATCATCCAAATGGCCCTGATAAAATGGGTACATCCCGTTGAATGTTTGGCCTTGTTACAGATGCACAAGGTGACACGCCCAGGTGAAAATGGCAATTAAAGGTGAATTTCCCACACCTGTGGCTTTTTAAATTGCAATTAGTCTGTGTATAAATAGTCAATGAGTTTGTTAGCTCTCACGTGGATGCACTGAGCAGGCTAGATACTGAGCCATGGGGAGCAGAAAATAATTGTCAAAAGACCTGCGTAACAAGGTAATGGAACTTTATAAAGATGGAAAAGGATATAAAAAGATATCCAAAGCCTCGCAAATGCCAGTCAGTACTGTTCAATCACTTATTAAGAAGTGGAAATTTCAGGGATCTCTTGACACCAAGCCAAGGTCAGGTTGACCAAGAGAGATTTCAGCCAAAATTGCCAGAAGAATTGTTCAGGATACAAAGAAAAACCCACAGGTAACCTCAGGAGAAATACAGCCTGCTCTGGAAAAAAGCAGTGTGGTTGTTTCAAGGAGCACATTATGACGATACTTGAGCAAAAATGAGCTGCATGGTTGAGTTGCCAGAAAGAAGCCTTTACTGCACCAATGTCACAAAAAAGCCCGGTTACAATATGCCCGACAACACCTTGACATGCCTCACAGCTTCTGGCACACTGTAATTTGGAGTGATGAGACCAAAATAGAGCTTCATGGTCACAACCATAAGCACTATGTTTGGAGAGGGGTCAACAAGTCCTATAGTGAACAGAATACCATCCCCACTGTGAAGCATGGTGGTGGCTCATTGATGTTTTGAGGATGTGTGAGCTCTAAAGGCACGGGGAATCTTATGAAAATTGATGGCAAGATGAATGCAGCATGTTATCAGAAAATACTCGCAGACAATTTGCATTCTTCTGCACGAAAGCTGTGCATGGTACGCTCTTGGATTTTCCAGCACGACAATGACCCTAAGCACAAGGCCAAGTTGACCCTCCAGTGGTTACAGCAGATAAAGGTGAAGGTTCTGGAGTGGCCCTCACAGTTTCCTGACCTTAATATCATCGAGCCACTCTAGGGGGATCTCAAACATGCGGTTCATGCAAGACGACCTTAGACTTTGCATGACCTGGAGGCATTTTGCCAGGACGAATGGGCAGCTTTACCACCTGCAAGAATTCGGGGCCTCATAGGCAACTATTACAAAAGACTGCACGCTAAAGGGGGCAATATACAGTATTAAGAACTAAGGGTATGCAGACTTCTGAACAGGGGTCAGTTCATTTTTTTTGCCATGTTTTGTTTTATGATTGTGCCATTCTGTTATGACCTACAGTTGAATCTGAATCCCATAAGAAATAAAAGATGTGTTTTGCCTGGTCACTCATGTTTTCTTTACCAATGGTACACATATTATCAATTCTCCAAGGGTATAAACTTTTAAGCACAACTGTAATTCATTGATAAACTTTCATTTCATTTAGATTCTGCACTATATGGAACTAAGAAACACAAAAATACTGTTTAACATTTGTAATGTAAGTGCTTGGAATTCCTGATTAAGGGTGAGCAAGATAGAATCTGTATGTGGATGGTACCGAGACGAATGCATGACCTGCAAACCGCAGCGAGTGGACAGCAAACAAGTGATTGGCAAAGCGAGCATTTTAGTATAAATGTATCTAGCACATTTCCACATTGTAAAGTATGTAATTATGTAAAATGCATATGCAAATACATTTTTACATGGCCAGATTTTTGGATCAGATGCAACAAAAACAAATAGATGTCTTTAGAGAATATTTTTTTTAATTTATCTGCAGACAATTGTAGATTTCAACTCAAAATCAGGATGCAAATCAGTGAGCTAAATGAACAACTCTCTCACCAATGAGTTCCAGAAGTTCCTCAAAAAATGAGATGTGTTTGTCTGAGATTGACCAATCACTACCATAATCTATTAAATGTTTCAAAACATATCAGGATAATTGTGTTTCAAAACTCCAAATGTACCTTTGAAACAGGAGGCAGGACTCCGGCTCAGGGATAACGGAGGACTTATTCAGTACTAAAAGGTAACAAAAACAGAAACTACATGAAAACACCATATGAAAACCAAACAATGACCAACAACGAACATTAGAGAAAGAGGAACTTAAACAGGGACACAGTTGAGCAACTCAGGTGGGGACAAAGAAGGCAAACCTGTGTTTGTGCCCCGAATGAAGGAGAGAGCATGTGGGATTCCACTGGGACTGCGGGCATTGCCTTGACTGGGGTCCCGTGCCAGAGCCAAAATGCTCTTCATCTTCACGCACTGCTGGCACCCCCCATAACCCGGTCGCTGCACCCACCGCAATTGCCCCTCCCAAAGAAATTACTTTGGGGGAGCTATCTACAGTCACCTGCCCTTTCTCTCGATATCTCCGTTCACCCACTGTGTCCTTTGTTGGGGTTGGTCATTCTGTAACATTGCAGACAAGTGGCGGGTCACAGGCACAGTGAGAACATATGACTTTTAATGTAGGAACTAAGATGTAACAAAAACAGAAACTATACACGAAAATAATGTTACAACAGAACGAGATCCAAATAATGACCGGCCATCATCTCCATAAAAACAACACTGTGGTTGACACTTTGACAGTAATCAGTAGAGAAAAGGTCTGGCTAATCCAGCCCTCTAGGACAAAACCAATACATCCCTCTAGTACCAAACCATCACATCCCTCTGGGACAAAACAAACACATCCCTCTAGTACCAAACCATCACAACCCTATGGGACAAAACAAACACATCCCTCTAGTACCAAACCATCACATCCCTCTGGGACAAAACAAACACATCCCTCTAGTACCAAACCATCACATCCCTCTGGGACAAAACAAACACATCCCTCTAGTACCAAACCATCACAACCCTATGGGACAAAACAAACACATCCCTCTAGTACCAAACCATCACATCCCCATGGGACAAAAGAAACACATCCTTCTAGTACCAAACCATCACATCCCTCTGGGACAAAAACCATCACAGCCCCCGGGGATCAAACCATCACATCTCTCTGGGACAAAAATATCACAGACCCCTTGGGATCAAACCATCACAGCCCTGTGGGAAAAAACCATCGCGGGCCCTTTGAGACAAAACCATTATAGCCCTCTGGGACAAAACCATCACATCTCTCTGGGTCAAAACCATCACAGCCCCCTGGTACCAAACCATCACAGTCTTCTGGTACCAAAACAACACATCTCTCTGGGACCAAACCATCATATCTCTCTGGCACCAAACCATCATAGCCCTCTGGAGCCAAACAATCACAATCCCTCTGGGACAAAACCACCACAGCCCCCTCGGATCAAACTATCACAGCCCTCTAGGACCAAACCATCACATCTCTCTGTAGCAAACAATCACAGCCCTCTAGGACAAAACCATCACAGCCCCCTGAGACCAAACCATGACAGCCCTCTGGGATAAAACCATCAAATCTCTCTGTAACAAAACCATCATAGCCCTCTGGGACCAAACCATGACAGCCCTCTGGGACCAAATCATCACATCTCTCTGTGACAAAATCATCACATCTCTCTAGTACCAAACCATCACATCTCTCTGTGACAAAACCATCACCACTCTGAGAGCAAACAGTCACCTTTCTGATACCAAACCATTGCATCTCTCTGGGACTAAACCATCAAATCTCTCTGGTATATACCATCACATCTCTGTAGTATCAAACCATCAAATCTCTCTGGGCCCAAATAATCACAGCCCCCTGGTACCAAACCATCACATCTCTCTGGCACCAAACCCTCAAATCTCTCTGTTCTCAAACCATCACTGTCCTCTGGTACCAAACAATCACATCTCTCTGGAACTAAACCATCACATCTCTCTGGTTCCATACCATCACAGACCTCTGGTACCAAACAATCACATCTCTCTGGAACTAAACCATCACATCTCTCTGGTTCCATACCATCACAGACCTCTGGGGCTGAACCCTCTTCTACACTGAGCATGCTGGATTTACCTAGAAAAATGTAGTTCTACAAACGATAAGGAGGCTTCTCGAAAGGCGCTGTAGCCTCCTTGTGAGTGCGGAGCATGGTCGTGAATATGGGAGGAACAGCTTGGCTGCATCCCACAGGAACAGACCTGACGGGTTTCTGCAGCTGGTGCTGAGAATTGTCGTTTTTAAATATTCACATATTTAATCAGATGAAAGTGCTCTTATGAGAAACACTCTCTGAGGAAGACGCAACCCGCTGGATCAACACAAGCACAACTAGACAGGGCTATGCTGGGAGGATGCTGTGTGTGTGTGTGTGTGTGTGTGTGTGTGTGTTTGTGCGATGCTGTGTGTGTGTGTGTGTGTGTGTGTGTGTGTGTGTGTTTGTGCGCGCACACGTGCATGTACATGTGTGTTTAGGATGAACATTTTCATGGTCAGATATACAGTTGGTCATGAATATGCTAATAACTATTGTCTTAATGGGAAATAAGAGCTACATTGTTGTAAAAGGTACTTTTGTGAAAGTATAAATGTGTGTGTGTGTGTCTTCATATTACAATTACAACCATAATTACTCCATAGTGTTTTGGTGTGTAATTAGCATCTGAGTGCGAGAGTATAAATGGAGGTAGCAAGGTAAGTCGTGGATCTACAACATGGTCTTTGAGAGTGGAAATCATGTGCATTTCAGATAATAATGCCTGTGATTTGCATGAAGAACTTAGTTTCCTAATTGGATAAAGTTAAATGGGATGTCTCCGCTGGAGAATATCATTGTGGGTAAACCTTTTTGTACGCTCCCGTTATTTTAGATGAAGTGAGCGCAAAAATAAGTGTTCAGCCAATGCCAGCCAACAATTATAGTAAGTGAAGCGATTGTTCAGAGACTTTGCTTCAACTGGTCGTTAAAAAAATTGTCTGGTTTTCAGAAATGTGCTAAAAGGCCAACAGCAGTAAACCCAACACATCTCAAAGCAAGTGACATCCACCCAATGATGTACAAAAGGGGCAATTTGAAAATTAATAGATGTTGACAAGAACTGAAAAGGAAAATCACACTTCAAAATCAATGACACGCGTGTAACCAGTACGATAAATTATAAACGTGACAATGTTCTGGGTCTAAATGAACAAGTTTAAACACAACTCTGACCTCATTTTCATCATTATTTCACGGAAATTAAAACCGTGTAGCAGGCAGGCAGACCGAGTGAAGCGGTGGAAACACAACACCGAAACCGATGTGTGTTCAGTCTTCCTCCCCGGGGGAGTAAGAAATGTGCACTAACGATATGGAACTTGCAAATATCCCTGATACTGAGGCAGAGCTACTGAGGCAGCGTCAATTAGCGGGGTACGCCGCTTTAACCTGTCAACTGGATATCTGAGCTGCCTTTTATCATGAACACACTGACTGCCTCTCTGAGTGTGAAAAGAGGCATCATCTTTAATCATGTGCTGGTGCTGGTCGGGGTTGGTGGGTTTTTGTGTGAGATCTTTTTTTTTGGGTGGCAAAGTAAAAATATGTCGCGGCAGCGCAGCCATGCTGCCCGCCCGTCACGCGGAGTCCCCAGACAGCCCGGTTGTGTTGTTTACTGCAGATTAACAAAGGGAAGAGAAAAAGTCATGACTGTGACACTGTGAGGTAAAGGGAACAAGGTGCCACAATACCACAGCCAGAAAACAATCCACAGGAGGAATACGAATGTAGCGAGTGTGCTCCTCGGAGGAAGAGGGAGAGAGAGGTGAAGAGATAAGGGTGTCAAGCTGGTCACATTTGGAAATACTTTCCTACTTATTTTTAACTTCCCTGACATTTTATTTTTGCTAAACCCTGCTAAGAATGATACTTGGGTGGCCCTATTCTTTCAGAAAGTTGAAAGGATGATGGCACATCAGTGCTCTTTTAAGTCTTCTCCCTGTGTAGTCAAACTGTACATGTTAAGAAAAAGTGATAAGATCAAATTGTCTTGTATTTATCCAAATTAATAGTTATAATTGGCCTTTTGGTATCTGAATAAAACCGTCTTACCTCTAGATAAACATAGGGATAATGAAGCCTTAATGATGTAAACATACAGAAAGCCTTGAGTATAGTCCAGCTTGCATCATGTCGGTACTTTGGCAGGTGTTTGCTCTGGAAAACAGGTATTTCCAGCATGTTGTCTCCAGGTGTTGGCTGCCCGCCAGCATGTGTGTTTCAGACTCCACTACATAACAGGGACAGAAATGTCCCCAAACTGTGGTTGATTTAAAAAAAATCTGTTGACTAATGGGGACATTTTTCCTGTCCACATTTTGAAAACGGCAATTATTTTTGCTTTAAGTGTTTAGGGGAAAAGTTACAGTTAGAGCTAGGTTTAGAATGACGGTTAGGGATTACAGGTTTAGGGTTAGGTAAAGAAACTGGACAAACAACACTCAAAGTTGTTGGGAATGCACTGGCACAAGGCATTATTCTTTCACTCTCTTACTAGTATCTCAAGCAGAGCTTAAATGTAGCATTCTTAGTTGTAGGTAAAAAACTAACAGACTAGGTTAGGAAAAATAATGTTTAGGGGTAGGACCCATACCGACAGCTTTAAGGTTATGATACAGTAGGTCAAGGTTAAGAGTAAAGTTAAAGTTAGGGTAAGGTTTAGGGTTAGGTTTGGCAAAAGTAGGATTTTTTTTGGAAAGTAATCAACTTTGTTGTGCCCAATTAGATATACAGTGTGTGTGTGTGTGTGTGTGTGTGTGTGTGTGTTTGTGTGTGTTCGTATGTGCGTGTGTGTATGTGTGAAAGAAAGAGTGTGACTATGCAAATGTCTCCAACAAGTTGGATTCATAAGTGTTCTATATCTGAGGAGAAAGTTGACCAACATGTTTCAGACCAATCGTAAATGTCAGAGTGATGAGGACGAATGGGGTAAAACACCTTCAGGATTACCGTAGTTACTCTGTTACTCTGTTTACCAATCACCTAAAAGTACCCTCCCACCAGGCCACGGGCTGCCAGAGGATCAAATGGGCCCGTGGTTGGCCAGCTGTTACCATGGAGTGCACTGTTGATTGCTGTGTCACTATATCACCATACGGTGAATGACGTAGCAGAGGTCAGAGGATTACTTTGGATTGGCGCTGAAATATTCCATTGCTCCACCATTGGGGAAAAGAGGAAGGGATTCCATTTTGTTTTAAGGATTTTAATCTATCATCTCAATTCGAATTTTAGAGAAATGTATCTATACATTGTAAAGGCAGATCCTCTTTGAAATGTATCTACTGAACTCCGCAGTGTTGGCATCAGGGCTTCAGTTAATTCAAACCATTCCAAGCCCTAAATCTGGCTTCCAATACCCTAGAGTCACCAGATCGTGCCAGTTGCCAGCGGAAACCAGACTCCCATTCAAGTTGAGAGAACGTCAGGAATCTGACAGTGGTGGGGGTAAGTGTTATTGCCATCAAGTAGGTTTATGCCTTGCTAGGGTGTTGTGGATGGGAATGGAGGGTGGGCATAAAATGCAATTTGATTCAAAACATGATATGCACTCCTTCTCTGAGCCTTGCGGGTTCAATCCCAGTGCTAGGCACACCATTTTTAAGCCTTTCCAAAACCTTAGCTCTAAATTTTAACACACAAAATTGGACCTAGGTTCAAATATATCTGTATTTGAGAATCATCTTTGAAAAAAAAAAAAAAATCTATGCATTTGAGTATTTTTAAATACACAACATAAATAAATTAATTCTTTATAATCAAGTAATTACTTTTTTCTCAAAAAATCCATCATGATTATTGGCACCTCTAGAAATGTATATGAACTAAATCTAATAAAAGTATCTTCCTAAAGATTCTACTTCATTCATGTTAATCTGAGTCATTAGGACCTACTCACTTCGGGCTACACACTTGAAAACACATGGTTTTGTTAGAAATAATTATTTCTTGATGACAGATTTTTTTTTCCCCCAATAAAGTTACTTTAATTAAAGGTTGGATGGTTCTCATTTTTTTCAGTGTGACATTAAGCTAATTCACCAAAACGTGGATTTTTGATAACCATTTTTTACTCATTTTTAATAGGGGTGCCAATAATTGTGGAGGGCACTGTACATACCAACATTTAAAATAATTAAAAAAGGCATCATATCATTAAAACCACTTTGACTAAATTTGGGTGCATTATATGTTTTGCCAGAGAGATCTAGCATTCACACTATATCACACTCCTCACAGTGTGTGTAATATAGAAATTGCTTCCGTAATGGATGTCCCACCAGTTAGAATTTTGTGACAAAAACATGTTACTCTTCTGGCAAATAACAACAGGTCTGTACGAAACTTGTATTATTGATGGACAAAGATCACTCAGTGCAATATTTTTCAGATTAGTTTCAAAAATGAAAATGGCACTATTAAACATTGTGTTTTTGCAAATCATGTTGCAAAAACTGCCAAGACTAGATTTATTCAAAAACATTAATATCGACCACACAGTCACGCTATAACAAGCACATGTTTGTATCTCTCTCAGGGGAGGTCTTCTAACTGTTCAGTCAATCCAGTAAAAGTGAAAAAGGAGATAAAATAGAGTGTTGTCTTGTTCATTTCCAAAAACTGGCCATCTGCTTATTGGAGACCCTGCAGAGATTGGGCTAGCACAAACCAGACACCTCCCTGATTAGTGATGATTGTTAAACCTTATCATACCCCATTCTCCTTTGAAGCTCAGCTACCTACTGACCTGCAAGCACATTTGAGATTCAAACAGCGGGAGTTAATAGCTTCTGATATTATCCAGCAGCATTTATGAAGAAGAAAGCCTGTGAAACAAGTCTGCCTGGTTTTTTAAGGAAGTGACAGGCAAGAGGAGCTCACTGAACAAAGAGTTGTAGGACATTTCTATTTCTAAGTGACAAATCAATTGAGATAATACATTCAGAAAGTGTGCCTTTGTGCTTAATATGCACATTATCTACATTACAGGAAACGTTTTCACTTAAGAGGATCAGGAGGAAGAGGCCAATCAATCATGTTTTTATGGCAGTTATTTCTCTCCGGAGAATAAGATATGATGATATTCCTGGAATTACTCTTACTTGTTTCATAAGGCTCACATTTAATTTATATCCAGCCAGAATAGGAAATCTCACTGTCCATTTTTTTTTCACCAATATGCTACATCTTGTTTCTTCTCACAAGAAAAGCATTCAAAACATTTTAAAAAACAGGCATATAAGTCAACATTAACTTTCTGTCAAGTAAATGTGAGCTTAAAGACAGCTCAGTGACAATAAACACATTTAGAACAATCAATTTGCAATACAATCTTGGTGAAGTGTAAACCTGTTCTGACTGTAACCAACACAGAGTGGATAATCACACAATAAACCTACCAAACAGCTCTTACTCCATTAGCTTTGTTTCACTCATTCTTGTAGGATATACATAACCATTGGCTCAGAGGAGGGGGAAGAGATCTGTTTCAATTCCTTTTATTTATTTATGAATATAGAGTTTTTAAATAACACCCACGTTTGTTTTTTTCCATCTTCTCCTCTGCTCTCTGGTTGAGAATCAGCTAGGCACCACAGTACCGGCAGAACCAATGGCAGTTCTTTACCTTGAGATTCACACAGCTAAACGTTGCATGTATTGCATATTTTTGTGTTCTAAAAAGGGTGGGGGGTTCTAAAAAGCTAGTCTGATGGAGAGATAAGAGCACCCCATCCGGGAAGGTTTACTGAGGGTGAGGCTGGGGAGCTGCTGTGAAATGAAACAGGTTGGAAATCAAATAATTATGCAAATGTATGGGTAAAACTAGTCATGATAATATAGGCTTACTACACTACAGCATAATACGTACTTTACTTTAAAGTGCATTTATTTGAAAATGAGCAAAGCTTTATACACTCGCAAGAGGATCAGGCTGGTTCAGATGTCATTGAAATTACAGGTTTTTAAGGAAAGCCAAACCATCCTGAACAAATACAAAATGTTCACATATCCTTGTATTATAAGGATCCTGGAGCATTTAAATCTCTGATCCCTGCCATAAAGCAAGTGTGAAACATTAAGGATAAACAGTGCGATTATTACAGAAGTGTTGTGAGGGCTTGCTCAGATTTCAGGGCTTGCTCAGACGAAACAATTGTTACCATAAAGAAAATGTTGTATGAAAATTACTTAGCTCCTGTCTTTCTGGTAGACTTCTCTATTAATGTTTATTTTGTTGCGTCTTATCTCTTTCTGTTTATGGAAAATGAGCCGAGAGTCATAGGTATCAAGGCCTGCTAAAATAGGTCTGTCTCAGTAGAGAAATGGATTGCAAAGTTGTTTTTAAATGTATGTCAGTTCCATCTTTGTACTTTACCTGTATATTAAGGTTCTGCATTACGTAATGATTTATGTTTTGTGCTGCATTAAACGTTATATGTGAAAACATTCTAAGTGGAATATGTATAGGTTTACATTCTTAGATCTGTTGGCATGAACAAAACACAGCTACCAACCATAGCTCAATTCAATTAACAGTTTTCAATTTCATAATAATAATAATTTCGGAATATACCTATTAGTTCCAGAATCCATAAAGGCTTTGAATCCTCCAGCACAGACACACTATTCACATCATCGAAGTCAGACAGTGTAATACAGCTTGCCAAGGAACTGAGTTCATCTTCAATCACATCTCACACATAGATGTTAAAATTATCTATGCTGTTCATGGTTTGAGAGGGACATGAGTTGAAAGTGTTTACTTTTCTGGGATTTAAAAAAAATGACTAACTGTACAGTTCTCTGTGATATATTTGCATGTCTGTTTCGCTAATCAAACAGTTATAAATGTATTGCGTTATTTCGCTTGTATAGACAAAATTTGGTTTTAGAGAGGTTTAGGAAGACATCAGTTGCTGAATGAGGACATCTAGGGGTGATACAAAACATTGTAGCAAAGTGTGAAGAGAGAAATGTGCAAGCACTCCATCAACACAGATTGAAAGACTGTGCCTGCTTCAGAATTAAAGGATTGAGTATTTCTTTAAAGGAAGGGCATACTAATCATGATCACTACTGATGCCATCTGGCCGGGTCCATCTACCAACCTCTCCAGCGCCAGTGAACATCGCCGATCAACCAAAGCAGACAAAGACTCTGCCATTCAGCTTCACTTCACCATAAACAATTGTGTTAGACTTAGTTTATCCTGAAGCCATTGAACAAGAAACAGCATGGTAAATTACTTTTCATTTACTAAATTTCTTTCTCCACCAGGTTAGTAACATCATACTGTCCATAGTCCTGACTTTTGCACATCTTGTGGCGCAGCAACCGGACTGACACAATAAGCTGGCAGTGAATCAAACTGAATTAACCTACATTACACAATGTTAACCTGGGTCTCAACACATTAGGAAGTAGCTAATGTGTTGTCAATGTAGATGTTATGTCACATTTGGTGATGTTGGTAATGTACAAATTTAATGGTGTGTTTCCAGTCTTGTCGCGATCTAGCGATATGCACCCTGACATCAAACACTTTTGACCCTGGGCTTCAGTCATCTGTGATCACCATCCATTCACCCACCCATCAACACCACTAAGGAAGATTCTGTCCATCTTCAGGAAGAGCCCCGGTGATATGTTCCTTATTTCTGTGTGGCAAGGGTTCAGATCTAGCTGAATCAGATCACTCACATTAAGAAATTAATGAATAAACAAATGAATTCCATGCTGTCCTGGAGATGTATATTATTTTCAATAAAGCACATTCAAGCTCAACTAATAATGATGAGCCATCAGTCTTCTGTGTTGTATAGCCATCCTAGTTAGATCATATTCTAAAGATACCTGACTATCTACGCCCAGTCATAGGCTGTGTTTATATAGGATGATTAATTCTGATTTCTTCCCACTAATTTATCTTTTGACCAATCATGTCAGATCCCTGAGTAGGTGTGTGAGATCTGCAGTGAAAATATCTTTCAGAATAAAAGCATGCTTAAATTTGGTGACATCTGATTTATTGACCTTCAACTAAACTCAGTTTAGATGGTCTAACTAAGGTTATATAAACTCTGTGCCTAAGTTGTGGATAGAATTATGACAAACAGTGGCTGTAATGCTGTAAATTATACTTTTTAATCAAACATTTGATTTTACATGTCTTGGGTTCTCCAACCTCCTGGAACCCCACATACGGCCCATCAGCAGAGGGGAACTTTGTCCTGATGGAGCCCACCACACACACAATGACAGCACCACCTGTCTGGGCCCAGACATTCTCCTCCCAGGGCCCACTCCATACACCACCTGTGTGATACCCCGATGAAACTGCCTGCAAATAAAACAATATATATACATCTGTCCAAGTTTGTCGTTAGATACAATCAAATTGGCCTCATAGCAGGTGCTGTCCTGCCCAGGACCATCATTACAGTGGATGGTATTATGACGTGTTTCTTAAATGATATGGGACAATAAAAATGTTACTACTTCCAGTTAGGCTACATTCTCCATGCATCTCATTGAACAACAATGTCTGCTGAATACAAACCTATGTTTTTTCTCTTCTAGTGCTTGTATTTGAGTATATCAATACAGTGTTTTCTGGCCTTGATAGTTTGCTAAATTGTTGACTTACTTTTTAGGTAAATCGTTACAGTACAGTTATGGTAGGTAACAAGAGTTGGTGATGTTAGTATTAAGTGATAGTTGGCTAAGTGCCAGTTACTCTGGCTAATGTTAGTGTCAAATTACATGGTGCGTGGTGGAGAAAAAAATATTTACTTCAGCACAATAACTAACCTGATAGACATCTGTCCTCCAGGACCCTCTGGTCTGGGCAATTTCTCCAATTCCTTTTTGGCATGTGGAAGAAGGCAGTGAGTATCCCTCTGTCTGTGTGGATTAGAAGGCATGCACCCTCCTCAATCTCAGCAAGCAGCCATAATCCCTGTCCTCCTCTGCAGCCATCACTGCACATCTCCCGCACAAACACCAGCTAGCATCCTTGTGCGTGCTGGTCATGGTGGACTTTCCCCTCCTCTCTCTCTCTCTTTCTCCCTCTCTCCTCTCCCTCTGAGCTCGCTGTTCAGGAGTGAACTCCGGCTCAAATTGGTAAGGATTTATTTCTCCCTCGATGATCGCCATCAGCTCATCCAAATCATACACTGAGATCATTTTTGTTGAGGAAGGGCATTTTTTCACCAGAAAATCTACAAGGTGACGCGTGATGGTAGTCGATGGAATAAAGATTTTTTATGTTATAATGCACTGTTTGCTTTCAGGAAATGTAAACTAAATATATAATGTGTTTTGGCGATGCAGACATATGGAGGTGTTCTAGACACGTACACCTATCTACTGCCTGATCTTTTACTGTTGTTTAGTTAGATGTTCAAAACATAATCTAAAGCAAATTCATAACTTGATTTTCTGATCTTTGGTCACATTTTCAATGCTTATCCTGAGCAATCTACAGTAGCACCAGTCCCATATATATTTTTAGTTTGTAAATTGTCTTAATGTTATTTTTGAACCTAAGTTATGTCTGAAGAAACCATTGTTAACTGCTGGAAAAAAATGACTTACTACAGTAGCATAAACATGAACCAGGGATGTGATCAATTGTGGTTTGACAGTACTTTGACAATGTGTAAATTAATAATTTTGAAGAATTTATCCACCCATGTTTTTAGCTAACGAGCCAGACAGTTGTGGAGGAATGATTCCATTAATTTGTCAAATTAACTGCTAATAGGTCAACATTCCATTCAAACATTCCATTGATTAAAATCAATTCACAGCCAAAGACTGGAAGAAATCTGCTGATGATAGGATTTTAATAAGCTGTAAATCTGACAAATGCTGATTAAAATTTCTGCCATTCTGTCGCATTCTGGAACTTTGTGGGATTATGTAATAGCTCTGATCTCCATGGGCTCTAAGGTGAAGAGCGCTGATGGGTTTGTAAATAACACAATACATTACAGCCTTTCTTTCATTATTGGCTTGAGGAGAACCAAGGTTTTGTTCTTGACTGGATGACCCCCGACAACTGGAAGTCAATATCTTTAGCAATACAAGGAGAAGCATGGATTGCAGTTAAAAGTTGGCTAAAGAGTGTGACTAGGAGATTCTATTGTTCTAAAACTGATGAAATGGAACAGAATGTAAAACTGTCAGAACAGCTTTTTATGCATTTTGATCAAGATTTTTGTATGCTATTAGTACACAATATTTCATTACAGACCCCCTATAAAGTTGGTTGATGGGGTCTTTTTTTGCTCTCTTTAATTCTTGAACTGAAGTTAAACCATCCACAGTGTATTTAAATCTCTTGACAGTTTCTGAGATTAATAAATAAAGCAACGCATTCTTTAATCCAGCACGACATCCCTGCAGATCTGTCCCACGACAGCTGTGGATATTTAACCGTTCTCCTCAAACAGAATTATTTCAGTTGTGCTCTAGACAGCTCCCAATCTTCATTACTATTGCAAGGCCCTCGGCCACTTCTTACTCATCATGAAGCACATTACATTATTTACTAACTTGTAACAATTGACGGGGCCACTTGCGTTACAGGAGTAGAGACGCCTTAAAAAACATAAAATGCTGAATAATGGACGAACACGTCGTTTACATGCACTGGCTCCCCATACATCAGGCATCAAGCACCTCCCTCCTCCAACTACCTAGAAGGTAAAGCAGTTGCCTGTCCCTCTGTCCTCCATTTGCTTTAGAAGAAGGGGAATCGACAGATCTAGGACAGCATTCTCTGTGCTCGGCTTGGCAACCCTATGCTGAACAGACCCACAGAGAGAGAGGGGGAGGGAGAGAGATTTTAGGTAGAGGAACTACAGTCAAAGGTTTTCTTAGAACTCAATGGGGGTGAATGATTTAGATCAGAGAGACTTTGTGGTTGCAGGAGAGTTAAAAGACCCACGGATGAAGACAGAGCACGGACCAGACGGCCCATTATCGCATAGGGCCTATATGCGGCACTGGCATGGACAGTTATGAGCAGTGCCTGGACAGAGAATCTCAGTGCAGTGAAAGCAAACTGACTATTAAAGCTTCCAAAAACCTAGCTTTCAAACAAGCAACTAGTGAAAGGACAGTAAGCATAAAGCCCAGTTTACCTTTAGAACCAATGAAATACCCATAAAGACACTGCGTTCAGTTTGAATTGATTTGGTTTATTGTCCTTTTTTCATTTCGTCCTGATGGTTTCACAACGCCAAATTTTAGAAAAACTGGTGATCGTCTTGTTTTTTAAATTCTCACGTTAAACTAATCTACGGTCCACGCCTGAGCACATTGATGTCTGTCTCCTTTATACGTGTGAGAGGAATGGAAAGCCTTCTGCCAGCCCTGCATTTGTGACCCCATGACAGCCTGCTGATCCCGCCACCTCACCCCTGCCCTGTAACGGGGACGGGGCAACTAGCTGGCCTTGGGGCACATCTGTCCCAGGTGACACAGCATTCTGAAAGGCCAGACTCCCGAATCTGGCAAAACCTGTGAATAATCAAGCTTCTTCTGCAGCCGTAGCAGGTGTTCGCCCTCCTAACCCACTTGAATTGGCCAAAAACTGTGATCTGTGTAGGTCCATCAAATTGTTTCTATGAAAATGCTTTCTGCTTTGGTCTTTTTCTCTTCTGCAATTAGTTCATGCCATCAGTGTGGGCCTGCTCATCTTTCTTGACATCTTTTGCCCTTCAGGGTAAGATCAAGGATCCCAAACACTCTCTTATCTTTTGTGATTTGTTCACGTCACTCGTAATATCAGAGAACCAAGGTTATGTAGATAAGGTTTCCCAGTCCCAAGGCATGTGAATGAACAAACATCACACACAGGGAGCAGACCTTAAGTGTGCCAACAAACTTCACATTTGTCCGTGGATTTAGGTTACAGAGCAGTGTGGCGGCACAGCATGTCTTCCTTACCAGTCCCCTGCTCAGGTTCCAGTCTGGTTAGTGAAGTCAATAACTGACGTCATCCCCTCCAACTCGGCTTTAAACCCCTGTGCATCGCTCTCATTAACATCATGGTTGGAGATCAATTAACTTCCTTTGATTTGACCTATGATATGGCCGAGTAAATTTTGAAAGAAATACTATATAAACAGTAGCTAGAGCCTTCGATGTATCGTATTGTAAGTAGAAAGCTCTGGAATTGCACCATTAAAGCATCAGCACTCAACCAAAGTGACCGAAAGATTTTGTGAACGAGCCTTCTAGAGATGGTTGTTTTATTGGCGGTCATTTTTATCTTCTTAATTTGCATCAGTTACATTAAAGTGTTCTTCCTTTTATATAAATGTTTTTGATTCCTCTTTAAAAAAAATACAACATACTTAATCTTTTGCAGTGCACACTGAGGACAGAAAAGGAATCTCACAATGTATTCCAATAGCTTTTAATCAAACAGATACGTCTAAACATCGTTAAGAAGAAAAAGAGCTCCATACAGTATTCCCTCTGCAGATTATAGCTTTTTCATCCATAACTCTCCACTGTGGATGGGTGTTTATAAAAAGGAGCACCACTACGCCAAGAATGCCTGTTGGGAAACAGTGAGTCACCTACTCCAACATAGCAGGCATTTTGGGAAGTGATCAAGGAAATATCAGAGCTCTAATAGATTTCTGACTCTGAACAGAACGCAGGGGGGAAAGGGTGGGGGCTTGGAACTCTGGTCTCTCAGTCTTAAATAAAATCACCAGCTAACAAATCGAATCAGTCAACTAAAAAATAAACACACACTTAGCCGTTTAAGAGAGTTTTCAAGATGGAGCACGATAGCATGGGGTCGGTGACAGCGTAATCAAGGTGTAAGACAAACGTTTGTTCTCTTAGCGGTTAATTGTCAGCAACCGAGGCTGTCATCTTTGAGCAGCATCGGTTTGAATGCTAACGAGCTTGTCATGGTGCCATCTCCCTGAGGGCTGACAAACACTTGAGCTGTATGAGAAACTCTCATGCCCCGAGCACTGTGCTGTGTATGTAGATATGGCATATAGAGGAGGAAGTCATGTATTTGTTAAGGGAAAAGATAGAGGGATTTTTGAAAATCAAGACAATCTCAATTTGCTATGTGTACATATTTTCTTAATATATTATCTTACTATATAATATTCCAAGGCTAATTTTATTAGCATTTTGGCTTTTTTTCAGAATTAAACATAATTCATGAAGCAACTGGTATCTATTTGGTCTGGCACGTTTGTCTAGCAATTCATTGAAAATTTTTGCATACAGCACAAGTCAAATGTTTGGACCTACTTACTCGTTCGCTTGAATAGGTGTGTCCTAACTTTTGACTGGTACTGTGTTTTACCGAACATGATTATAATGTTTGCTCTTAACATTGACAGACAAACTAGTTTGTTAGCCATCAATGGAGTTGAAAAGCCACTGACAGAGTTGACAACAGATTCAAAATAAATAAATGTTTTTACTTCTACAAACAAACAAAATATTCAAAACTATTAATTAATTTGATTAATCATATTTTACAGTAGATGAGAGGGTAGGAGTGATTTACATTTATGTATGACAGAAGATAGGGATTAGCCTACACTGCAAAAAATATATGGCTTATCAAGTATATTTATCTTATTTTCAGGTTAAAAACCCTACCATCCTTAAAATAAGGTATATTTTTCTTAACAAGCTAGATTATACTGCTTGTTTTTAGAAAATAACCCTTGAATATCGTGTCATTTGTCTTGTTCCATTGGCAGATTATTTCACTTATTTCAAGCAAACATCTTCTCAAATATAGTGATATTGTCTTGTTCCATTGGCAACATTTTTTGCAGTGTATACCTTAAACTGTTGGTTCTTGGTGTCTTTCAAGCGCTGTGAGAAATAGTCCATAAAAAAAAACTCAGACCAGTACTATAAAACCAGAAAAAGTAAGATTGATTGATAGACCTTAATGTCATGACTCTTTAAACCCATTTGACATCATGGCTAACATGCCAGCTAGATGTGTGGGGGTCAAATATGTTGAATTTCTTGATGTCCCAGTCTCTCCCCAGACACACACGGCACACATCATCATATATTCTACATTTTATTTTATCATTCACGTCAAGGGGTGATGCGAAGCGCCACAATTAGCATACCTTTCTCTCTCCCAGTGATGTGTGCATATCAAATGAAACCAGCCGGTAGATGTGATTTAAGAGAAAAGACATGGGCTGCAACTCTTCTCACAAAATGAAAAATGATGAATACAATTTTCGCTCATAAAAGTGTCCTCTCCTGTCACAGCAAATAATAGCGCAGGAGTAATTACTAGATGACCCTTTTACAGAATACCTCAAATAAAACACATCTGAGGGATGAAATTATATTTTTACAGAGACACAGGCTAGTATGTATGCGCACACACATACACACACACAAACACTCAAGCACACGAGCATGCACATACACACGCACAAACACACACATACATAGCACTGGCACAGTACCAGCAGAGAAGGTCAAATTACCATAGCCCTTTCACACTACAACACAGAAGTATTTTCCCCCTCCAGGATACCAGTTAAACAAACATTTCTGTGAACTCCACTTCTACCGCTGTAGCGCATAAACGGAGACGTGGGCACGCCGTGATAACCGTGGAGCACTGTGGCTCACTGCGGAGGTGCATTTCCAAGGCACGTTGGCTGGTGCGCGTGGCTGTTGGCTGGCTATTGTCTACGGCTTGCGTGGATCGAGAGATCCCCTGATCATCCAAGCGCCAGAGGGCCGTGGCAGCCGGCACACCACAGCAGCAGGCTGACAGCTACAGTACCACCACAGCCTCGGGGCTGCCGAGGAGGAGCGCAAAACGTGGAACACGGAATGCGGCAGGGGCACCGGTGCGTTGTGAGGGCGAGCCCTGAGGTGCAGTGAACAGTGTGGCGGTTGTGGAAGAAGCTCTGTTGGTTAATTGCCATGCGACATCTTGGATGTGGGACAGGGAGGAAGGGGATGGCTACACGCCTCTGGGACCCCAGCAGTTCAAAGTGTGAGCGATAGGGGGGGGGCAATTCAATCAAAGCACAAAGCCATGGCACTTTGGCTCGCGCACAAAAACAGATTGGAGGCAGACACGTCATTAATTATACATTTTTCAATTTTGACTCAAGTTTATATCATTGCATGTTGTCTGTTGCTGTCGTGGTTGTTTGTTGCACATGACTAGGTTGGCAGTACGCTGTTGTGTGAAACAATTAATTATCAGAGAGACAGACACAGTACAGCCAGGTGTATGTGTGCGGAGATAGGCAACGATGAATTGTATGACTGCAGGGCAAGAGAGCTTGGTGCGGCTTTGAACTCCTTGTTTGAACTCCATGCAAAGAACATTGCAGAACACATTCCGTATTGAGACTTAGGTACTGTTGAGATCCCATGATAAAGTCACAGAGCCACACTGAACATCCTATGTGGACAATCTCCTCTCTGCTCTCCCAAAGACCTTTAGGGAGCCTACCTCCTCAGCGCACACGACAAAATAACACCTGTTCCCGTTTCATCTCCCCATCCTCTCCGTGCTTCTTCCCTTGCTGAAGGACGGCTGGGCTACCCAGGGGCTTCTTGAGGGATGGGGGGAGAGGGCCCCGTTCAAAACACTCCCCATCTATTTCCTGATGGGCGCCACCTGTTCCTCCCCCGCCTGTGCCACCTTGTCCGTCTGTGTGAGGGATTGGCAGACTGCTGGGGGTGGGGGGAACGTTGCCACTGTCACGGAGAGACGGAGGGTGGGACAGGAATAAAAGCGTGAGAGGATACAGGCCAACAGAGAGAAAGAGTCGGAGGAAGAGGTATATGAGAGAAAAGGGTTAGAGGGTGGGAGATGGAGGGAGAGAGGGAGAGAGAGTGAGGGGGAGGGGTCTCTATGCTACCTGGTGGCCCTTGGGTTCCAGATGCCAGTCGTTTTTATGGTGCAATTATGGCTGTCGTATGACTCCCACTGGCCCTGGCTCTGCCTTTATGGAAATTACACAGACAGGGCCACGCGCACACACACACTCACAATAGACACACACTTACACATAACACACACACACACACACACACACACACACAGTAGACACACACACACACCACCCCGTACCCATGTGGCCATGTAACAGAATTATTCAAATGAGGCTGTGCAAATGCATCCCATATTGTATATAACGAGCCATACATGTCTACTGGTTACCAGCTACAGGATGGTCCTGTCTTACACCAGTCAAGTGCTTCGGACACTGCTTAGCGTGCTCAATGTGCTTAGTGTATACCTAACTCTATTAGAATGACTTCACCAGTTATCCGCTCCTGATTAGTCTGATCATAGGGAGAGAAAGCCAAAGATTTTGGGGATGTTTTTCCCTTCTCTCTCCTACAACAGTAGAGCGAATCACTGCCATCTGGCATGGAAAGCTACCGGCAGTGAACATTGCCCGCTGCTTGGTGACAGAGGCTGCTAGCGGAGCAGAGGTGGGTTGAATATATATCGTACGGCCAGATTTGCATAAGGTGAAGACCATTTAGTGGCCTAAACTCTAGCTAGCCAGTCGCTTGTGAGGTTGGAATGATGGAAAGGAACTGGAACAGATTGAGCACGCACCAATATTAGCTTTGTGTGTAACCACACAAACAGCAGATGTGTCAAATACATAATATGCAAACAGTTGGAAAATATATCTAAAGCTATCTTAATTGTGTATCCTTGTCAATGATGAATCGGTAACACGTAAATGGAAACACAGGCTGTTCCCGATACCAACTACAGCTTCTCTACACCGCTACATAACCATCTTCATGTAAAGATGATTCAAATCTCCAACTGAAAGGAGGACGCCTGCAATCACCCTTCCACTAACTGAGCTAATTGAAGTTCAGAGACACGGCTAATGCATGATGGATGATAAAGTAGAGGAGTGGGCCTTGCTCACTGGGTGGTGGGGTGGCACGAGGCTGGCTGGCACCGGATCACAAGCATTAATAGAGCTGAACCTTTCAGTCTGCTGCTCTGCCTGCCGCTCAAAGACATCTGTTGCCAGCAGGTATCCCTCTTAAACTCCGTCATGCCCGGCCCACCTCCACCACCAACGTTAGCCGACACCAGCGGCCCCCCCGCCCTAGCGTGTAAAGAGCCTATATATATGTTTGCTGGCTAATTTGAGCTGTCTTCATCAAGCCTGTTTGCTTGTGACAAATGGGTGCCACGCAGTGCGGCAGATGGCTCAGCCCCATCATCAATCTAAGGAGCCAGACGGGTGATGGATAGTTGCTCTGGTGTAAACAGTCTTTAAATAAGAACCACACAGAGAAGGAATTTGGTCAGAAATGAGCACCTTTTGTCATAACAAAGTCTGGTCTATCAGTACAGGGAACAAATATTGCAAACATTAGGATTGGGATCTTGCAGGTTCAATCTGTGAGAGATTATTATATTTTTTTCAGTGAAGGACATTTCTGCAGGTTTCAGTTAAAGGGGAATTTGGAAAATTCAGCCCTCTAGCGTCTAGAAGGAGAATTGCTGAAACAATGTATTCACTAGACAGCCTTAGCAAAAAGCTTTAGACACTAACTAGATTCCATGGCATCAAGCTAGCTTGGCACTGTAGATAAAGTCAGATAACGTGTGGGATAACAAATTCTAATTTTTATAGTTTATCCTGCCCATGGTATAACTATAACTAAGCAAACAAAACTTTTTTTATACATATCCTAGGCTAGTGGCACTGGATAGCGAAGCATCCACAACAGTGAAATTCTAGTTTTGCCTAAAAAGTCCTGCATGCTACATGTGAAGCTCACGTGTCAAGAGGAAACATGGCCAAGCTTTGACCATATATTGTAATTTAGCGTCGTTTTGAAATGCAAAAAGCCAACTTTGTGCACAACCACTGAGGCAAAAACCAAATGTATTCACCTCACAACCATAAATAGAACAATTTAAACACCTTTACTGTGTCAGAAATACATAGCAATGGTATTATTTGAATCCTAATAATACACTTCAGATGCACCCCCCCCCCAAAAGAAAAAAAAAACAGAAATATTAAGATGTACTCTTTTCTGCAACAGGAGAAAAAACAGCTCTCCTGCTGGCGACATAGGTGTCAGATTTTTATACATTGAATAATTATAACTAAAAAGAATAATTAAAAATTAAGAAAGGATAAATGGTTTTAGTTCAAACGGGCCCTCATCTCCCACCAGGGGGAACATTGTTTTTGGGGGAACACATTCACGTGATGCTCTCAAAGTGGTCACCTCGGTGTTCATTTCAATTATCTAATTATATATCATGCATCCTTTTGAGGTCAACGATTCGCTGGCTATGCAAACGTAGATTTAGTTGATCACATTTAACCTACTTGTAGCTGTCTTAAATTCCTACTGAAGTGTAGAGCAACTTTGCACCTTATGCTACTTATTGTCTTACTATTTAATGCAATCACCCCATATGTTGGCTATATATGCACCCTGCCCATCTGTAAATATGTACCATATCATCATGTTACTTATTGACTTCTGACTTATTCCATTGCACCTACTGTTGTTTTTACTGTCTTTGACTGTTTTTAAATATATTCATGTGTTGTCTTGCGATCACTCTGCCCTTGGCCAGATTTTCATTGGAAATTATCACTGGTTCCCAATCGCCTTACCTGATTAAATAAGATTGAAATAAAAAAATAAAATAGGCCACTGTTAGAGGCCCTGCATGAGGTACCTCCATCGTGTGGGCTTCACATTTTTCAAAAAAATATGTGTTATGAATTCAGAATTAATATTTACTGCAAGAGGAGTGAGAAAAAAAAAGGTCTCCTTTAGGTTGCTTGGGCAAAGAATACAGGATCCACGTTCTAGTGTGACAACCTAGCACACCATATCACCGGAAGCCCTGATGACAGTGTAATCCACCATTATTATTGGATGCCAACTGCCATTTAACCTCCCTGAAGAAGAGAAGGATGATATTCAGGAGAGCTGTGTCGGAAAGGAGATTTTAGAACCTTTGAACTGCCAGTCGCTTTTATTCTTTTATTTATTTTGTTTGCACATAAGTGTTTAAACAGTAACGTGTTTGATCCACGTCTATCTTTACATGTCGGGACCTGATGTCCCTTTAAAGATAGTAAAACTTGAAAACTAGGTTCCCATATGTTTTTTTGATGTGTGTCTTCTAGGGAAAATGTGATTTCAGTTTAGAGGTTTAGGGATAAACATACGATTGGGCATAGAGTTAATTGCGGTTAGTTTTGGGTTTATGTATTGCAGGTTAGGTGTAGGGTTAGATGTTAGGGCTAGGTTAAGTCTATGCATTAATGTCAGGTTATTTAGGTCAAGGTTAAAGTTAAGGCTAGGGTGAGATTTATGGTTTGGGTCGGGTTCCCACAATAATTGAAAAACAAATGTGTGCGTGTGCGTGTGGTAACGCCAGACTACAATATAAACCTCATCATTATTCTTTATTCTTTGGTCTGGCCACTCTGGGCAATGTGTTGATATACGAAATTACGAAACATTATTTGAATCACGCACACGCACACACGCACACACATATGTGACATTCTCCAGGTGTGTCCTACTGGGGGAATTTTAGAATTGTTTCAGCAGCTCGAATATGATTCGCTGTTTCTCAGCGTATTCTCCCAGAATTCAACAGGCAACAAAGGGAGTGAGCAAGAGGCCGACTGAAAGTATGAGCTTGAAAAGACAAAATTAAATAGATTGCTGTTGAACATTTACAGTAAAATATATAAAGGACCACAGATAAATCGAGGACTATTTCAACGCACTTTTATTTAGTTTTGATAGGTATGGTGGCTTCCACAATATGTTTTTGAGTGCTAAGCTAGCTTGCTAGCTAGCCGACTGGCTAAGCTAACTAGCTAGCAGGCTTGTTCAGTTCTTTTCCTTCAACATATATTTTTCAGATGTGTTAAAGCTCCAACCTTACATTATTACCAATAATGCATATTATCATCTGTAAACAAGTAAGTACCCAGAAGTGCAATATGACCTAGTTAGCTAGGTGCATACTGTTTGTGGACTTTTATAGCTACTATAGCATAATTAGCATAATTCATAATTAATACAGCTAGCTAGCTAACTTGTCTTAAGTGACCTGAGACAGCTAGTATATTGAGTATTGTGAAGACATTTGCCGAAAATAATTTTCTACGTTCATATTCTCCGGTGGTGGAATTGACTCTGTATTTGGTATATTTATAATTATGGTGCACTGTTATGGTAACTTAAAGATGTAACAGTTGGAAAATATCTGGGCAGTAACGTATATCCAAAGACTGTAGGCCTATCTGGCTAACGAGTTAGCTAACGTTAGCTAGCTAGGTCGAGTTGGCATACTAGTTAGCTAACAGGTTAGCTAACATTGGTTGTTAGCTCATTTTGCAGCTGGCACATAGAAGACCGTGCAGCCAACTTAGCAAGTTGGCAATGAAAATACTTATGTGATTTCCGAGTTGTTTGCATGACGAATATTTATGCTCACTTCGACATTTGAGGAAACGTAATCGATTATTATATAGTTAGCTCCTTTAGCCAGCTAGATGGCTAGCGTTTTAGCAATGACGAGGGCCTATTTGATGGCTTTTTACCTAGCCGACCTACAGTGCTGTGGCTAACTAGGTAGTACTGTAGTAGGTGTGCAACAGTTATGTTTTTTTCTGCTGTAGTTATACTAACAGCACGATTTATATGTAAACAGTCTGCTAATAGTTATCTGCCTATAATAGCTTGAATACCAGATGTAAAAATCTTGAGTTAGGGCTGAATCATTTCCTGATAAGGTTACTGATATGTACAGTATAAGCTACCACTATTTAAATCGAAATGTAGGATACACACTATTTCTAGCTAGTAAATTCAAAATTATATTTAAACAAGTATTGTACAGAACATTAGAGCAACTGTGCCAGCTATTCATGCAATCATGAGTGTTCATTTAGCAGTTTATAATATTCAGAGTAAGCTTATCAGTTATCATCAGGGTGTGTCGTGAAGCGTTTAGAGCCATCCATGTGTTCCTGGATTATGTTGTCCCATCAAAGGATCATAAAGAACAATTTTTTTTGGTACAAGATGTCACACCTTAATGACTGGATTATGGATTCAGCAATAGATACCCTAGTGGTTAGATGGTTGGGCCAGTATTTGAAAGGTCGCTTGTTTGAAACCTTGAGCCAGCGAGATAAAAAAAAGTGATTGCTCCTGTCAGTAGCTTTGTATAAGAGTATATAAATATGTAGTGATGTTTTTTTATTTGTTTCCTTCCAGCGGATGAGTTCTCTCCGGTGTGTATGACCAGCTGTCTCCAGCCTGATGGGAGGACTCTGTGGATAGCAGCATCATCATCAGGACCCCAGGAGGAGAGCGGCTACCCCGTCCCATGCCCTGCTCCCCGCCCTGGCCAAGGAGGGCTTTTCAGAATGAAGAAAATCAGCCTTAAGACCATCCGCAAATCCCTCAACATCAATAAGGGCAAGGAGGACGGAGGGGGCGACTTTGTTATGCTTCAGCAGGCCTCACTTGTGGCCAAGGAGGACTCTCTCTTCGGGGGCTGCTACACCAAAGACCTGGCGGGCTGCGACATAAGCAGTGGGGGTGGAGTGGGGGAAGAGGAGAAGGTGGGACAGAACAAGGGCCGTACTAAGAGCGAGAGTCTGATGGGTTCTCTGAAGAGAAGGCTATCGGCAAAGCAGAAGGCCAAGGTCAAAGGTGGCCCGACGACCACGGGGTCAGTGGACAACGACGATGCCTTCTCTTCTTCCTCTGTACCCATAAGTTTAAATGAGGTCAAGGCCCAGCGGCCGTTACGATCTGCTTCCCTCCGGAGCCACCATTACAGTCCCTCCCCATGGCCCCTGCGCTCCGTTAACTCAGATGAAGCCTGCATCAAGATGGAGGTCAAAGTTAAAGCCATGGTCCACTCCCCAAGCCCCAGCCCCAACCTGAACGGCGTGCGGAAGGAGTTCCATCACCATGACTTCCAGATGGAGGGCATCTTTCAGGAACAGGCCGAGTCCCTGAAGAACCTCCAGCAGCCCCGTAATGGGGACCATCTGCACCTGAACGTTGACGAGCACGTGCCGGTGGTCCTGGGCCTCACACCACAGGACTACATTCAGTACACCATGCCTTTAGATGAGGGAATGTATCCAGAGGGGTCCCACTCTGTCTCCCACTCCTTTTGCCTGGACAGGTCCTCACCCATGGAGGTGGTGACCGAGGTGGACCGTAGCTCCCTCCACTTCCATGTCGAGCACCAGGGTCAGGGGGACCAGAATCTGGTGAGTATGAACCTCAACCTTCCGGTGGACCTCTTCATGGAGTCACAGTCGGTGAACAGCCTCTTAATGGGCTCTACCGGCGTGACGCTCCAGAGCTCCCGGGACAGGGTGGAGGCCCAACAGCCCCCTCCTCCCCCGCTCTCCCCTCTCCTGCCCCCGTTACCCAGCATCGACATCCCCAGGACGTACTCTGAGTTCAGCGGGGCTGACGGCCACGTGGCGGAGCGGGTGAGACACCACCTAAACTTTGACCCCAACTCTGCACCGGGGGTTGGCCGGGTATACGACTCAGTCCAGAGCAGTGGGCCCATGGTGGTGACCAGTCTGACTGAGGAGTTAAAAAAGCTAGCCCGACAGGGTTGGTACTGGGGACCCATCACACGCTGGGAGGCTGAGGAAAAGCTGGTCAATCTGCCTGATGGCTCTTTCCTGGTCAGGGACAGCTCGGACGACAGGTACCTCCTCAGCCTGAGCTTTCGCTCCCAGACCAAGACCCTCCACACCCGCATCGAACACTCCAACGGACGCTTCAGCTTCTACGAGCAGCCTGACGTGGAGGGACACTCGTCCATCGTGGACCTGATAGAATACTCTATCAAAGATTCAGAAAACGGAGCCTTCTGTTATTCTAGATCTCGCTTACCAGGGTCCGCTACCTACCCAGTCAGGCTGACCAATCCGGTGTCTCGGTTTATGCAAGTGCGTTCCCTGCAGTACCTGTGTCGGTTTGTGATCAGGCAGTACACCCGGATCGACCTGATTCAGAACCTGCCTTTGCCAAACAAGATGAAAGACTACCTGCAGGAGAAGCACTACTGACAGTGTTGACGCAGATGTGAGATGGGGCAGAGAATGGTAGCAACTTGCACTTTTGCGTTCAGTTTAAGAGATTTAACAAAGGTTTACGGGCATCCCTAGTGTCGAGATGATCGATTAGGTTCCTTTGGCTCCTTGTTTGTGTCCGAGGATGTGAGATGGAACCCTATTTCATATGTAGTGCATTAGTAGCACAAAAGTGAACTAGCCAATATAGGGGAAAAGGGGCCATTTCAGATTAATCCCTGGTGATTTTTGTTTTTCCACAGTTAAAAGATTGTTGTCACACAGACTAATTTTCTTGCCAAACCTCCTGAGGCCAAACATAGAATGTAGTATAAAAAAAATTCTGCCGGTATGCAGCTTAATTAGGACATACAGCAAACATACTTTAGCAAAGGTGAGATACAGAGATGAATATTTATCTCCCCAGTACCTGTAGGAGAGTGGTACTCAGCCTGTTTAATAACATCAATGTTCTGCCTTCTGACTCAAATTTACATATTAAAAATGTGGTTTCACTTCTGGCTTTGGTTTGACATCTTAAAAGGCTGCAGTGGATTACATTAAATATTTTGGCTTATGTTGGGGACAGATCTGGCACATTAGACAATTCATTTGAACCGTTTCCAACAACGCTAAATGTATCAGGGTGTATCTTCAGTGTTTTATTTTACAACAAATAAAGTAACAATTAAGTACCTTGCTGTGATTTTCAATGAAAACAGTCCATTTTCATATGATCTTGGAATTTCACAAGCAAGACCTTTGCTAGGACTGTATGCAAGTGGCCGAATGAGGAAAGGGGAAATTTTCTCTATCAGAAAATAGTTTGGAACTCTTAGACAGGCCAAAACCTAAACCCCTGATAACGGGATGAAATTTCACATGGTCTTTTGAACTAGGTTTTATGCGTTTTCTTCACAATTTCACCGTATGTTCAATAGTGTGTAGATATCACAGGAAACACATTTTGACTGCACTGGGCCTTCAAACAAACTACAGATGAAACACTAATGCTGATTAAATTAAGGGCAAGTGTTTTAGGCATCAATTATTTGTCCTCTTAATTTTGGACTTTTGAAACGGTGCTTTCAACGTTTTTATTTGTCATCCATCAAGTTGGTTAATGACAACTAAATAGTGGTGTAAGTTGTGTGGTACCTCTTTAACTGTAAAGGTACCATTAGAAAAGATAAAAGCTGGTTTCTGTGTTGCCATGCATTTCAACGTAACAGTTTTGCATCAGTATGACTTGCAAATGGCAGTAATGAATAATTATTTTGATAAACATTTAAATGCTTTTGTATTAGGAGTCTGTCACAAAAGCTCTGCTAGGACACATATATAAATGCCATGTTAAGTACAGTATGTTTGGCTCTGCGTGCCAAGCACAAGTGCTTTTGAAATGTCCGACAGTAGACTGTAGAGGCTTAGGCCTTTACGTTATACAAAAGACATGAACATATCAACTGTAACTGTTAAAAGGGAAATTACATTTTCATATTTAAAGCATTATTCTGTAGGCAAATTAAAAGGTTTTCTAGAACAGCTTTGCCCAATTGACTCAGTTCTGGTTAAGAATGGTTAATGGTTAAGAAGCTTAGAGGAATTTCAGGAAAAGCAACAATAGATGAACATTTCAGCCCCTTCCTCATGTTTTGGAAGGAGCCAGCCAGTGGGAGGGGAGAGGTACGTGAGAGAATTCCCAACATGTAACAGACAAGTAGTGTTCTGCACGATGGAGAATGACAGTTATTTTGTGTAAGTTTGCCCAATGACTTGCATGAATGATGTCGTTGCTTGCCATTGTCATGAACAGTGTGTCATACTAAATTCCATACGTTTTCCAGTTTGACATAAATGATCCACTGTCATCTTTATTGTCAATCCCCCCCACCCAAACACAAACAAACAACAATGTTAACCCACTATACGTATTTACAGTTTTACTGGACTGTTTGTATCGGAACAAAGGGAAAGAGCACACAGTATGCTACGCAAGTGCTTTATAACAGATATTTTGACAGGGAATTACATTGTTAAAGCCTTTTTTTTTGTTTGTTTAACACATCAGAGTCCTTAAAAGTATTTAGAACAATCTCTGACTGCTTTGGTAAGTTGATAGATAGTGTCTGTATATAGTCTATGCATAGTTAGTATAGATCTGTTGCGATCTAAGGTGGTTACCATGTCACCAGGACAGCAGAGTTTAGATGGTTTTTGCATGTAAAAGAAGTGTTGCATAAAGGCTTTGAAATGTATAGGAATGAAGGACCTAAGCGATGTCGGTCAGGTATAGAACACAGTTATCACTATCAGCTGGATGTGTTCTGTGAATGAAGTGTTTGTATCTTGATTTTTTTTTTCGTTGTGACTTCAACTGTCATTTTAAGGATTAGTAGGGAGTTTGATACCTTGGTTTTAAATAGTTATTTCCACATACTAACATTACATCAGGGGAATGGCAGAATTATGGCTTATTTTAGCCAGGCAAAGTAATCTACACTTGCTCAAAAGGAAAAATGTGCACAATATTCAGACACATCCCCAATTGTTCACAGGTCACTCAGTAGTTTCCCTTACTAATGATGTCCCTGAAATGGCAGCTTTGAAATATGTCACAACACACACGTTTGATTCTGCCACCAGAAAACATGGTGTCATCTATGTAGGTGTATAATTTTGTGAGTGAAATGACTCAACTGTTAGTGTATTCTTTTTCTGTTGTCTATGGGATCCAAAGGGTGAGACACCAGTGTCAGCTAATAGTAGATTATAAACGAATGAGATGTCTAGAATGTGGAACATCAAATTGAAGCAAACTTAAATGTGAAAATGTAAATTGTACGACTACAGTGTGTTTTTGTTTCTGTTTTTATCTGCCTATATTTGGTTTCGGATTCAAATGAACAGATCCCCAGTTGGATAAACACTCATTGAGATGACATGGGAGTATTTCTGCTGTGATTCTACCCTATATTCTTCAGTATACTGGGTTTTTTTCTGTTCATTATCGTTCTGAGTTATTGCCTTATTTTGTGTGATTTTAGAGGTTGACGCTTGTTCAAACTGCTGAAGTACTCAACAAGCTTCACCCATTTATTTTTGTTGTGCATCTCTGCGAATGAAGGTGATTGTTTACGATGATAAATTTGGTAAATACCAGTTTCATCACACTTGTTTATCTTCTATCATGAACAATTTCGGTACAATTTAAAAAAAAATCCTTATTTCTTTAATGTGTTATACACATTTGTGCTGCTTCATAAATGATTGCCTTTCTTGTATTAAACTATGGGGAAATAGAATGTTGCCATTTACATGTATGTACAATACACATTATTACTTTGGTTGTCATCTTGGGAGAACATAGTTGCACATTTGTAAACAGTTTTAGTATGTGGAAAATATTATTAGCTATTAGTAGATCCTCAGTAGAAAAAAACACATCACTTCCGTTCTTATTTTGTTATTAATTGTACATTCTTCCAAAGTTAATTTGTTTCTTTTGTATTTCTTTTCTTTGGAAAATAATCAATAGTGATTTATTGCACATTTTGGATACAGTTTAAGAAGCTTTTGTATCTGCCAATTATAAATTATAAATACAAACTATATTCCGAATCTGTGTTAAAGTTAATTTGTTTTCAAATCAAAGGGTGGTTGTGCTATCACTTTGGATTCAGTAATTAAGCAGGTGAAAACCAACGCTCCATGTCTCTGCCTGCTTTCAGCTGTTTGTCTTTTCTGGTGGGTTTCTTCTTCAACTGCCTTTAATTTTCACTTATTGAAAAGGACAAAACGAAGCCTTTTCTTCTAATAATCCATTAAAATAGGAAGCTCCTGCATATGACTTTGAATTCCAAAACAGTTTGCACATTCCAAGTGAACATGAACTGAGGCTTTTTCTGCGATGCACCGGGTAATGTCTCGATCCTTCTCAGTCGACATAAAACTTGAAAACAACATTTATACGCTAGGCATTGCTTAGCATATGTTTCCCTTTGTTCATTTATTACTCATTGCCATAAGGCACTAGTGTTATTTTGAGCCATCAGCCACGTTTGATGTTAACTGAGGTCCGGAGGGCTGTACTGGTTTGGGAAACATTCCTTTACCCCTTGCTTATGACAAGTTTAGTTGGACACAGACAATTTACAAAAACAATATCTAAAAATGTTGATGTAATGTAACAGATTTAGACAAGTAATTGACATCAGTATTCCCCGGACATAAAGTATACATATTAAACTGTACAAAAGGATAAAATTAGACATTTAAAAGATGTGACATAGAGACAGGTTTATGCTGGCAGCTGTTGGACATTTGAATCGTAAAATATAATAAACAACAATTTCGCTGTGCTTCCAGCTATTGAAAAGCAACAAAATAACAATGGAAAAACAGTTTCAGTTGAAAGAAGTGTAATTGCGAATACCTCATGTGACCTTTGCATGCCATCATTAGCTTGCACACTTCCAATAATTTCACAATAGGTTATATGTATACAGAAATGTAAACTATGGCCGTGGATATTTTACACATTTGAAGGCTGAATAATAATACAGTGACTACGGAAAGTATGAGAAAGAAAGTCATGTCAATTTATTGAAAATACAAAATGAAAAAATCTCATGTACATAAGTATTATGAGCCATTATTTAGTCCTTTGTAGAAAAGTCTTTGGCAGCAATATCAGGTTTGAGTTTTGGGAATGTTTTTACCAGATTTACACACCTAGATTTTCGTAGCTCCTCCCATTCTAATTAGTAGATACTCTCAAACTCTGTCAGATTGGATGGAGAGTGTCGGTGAACTGTGATCTTCCTGTCTCCCCCCAGATGTTCAATGGGGTTCAGGTCTGGGCTTTGGCTGGGCCACTCAAGGACATTCACGTTCTTTCCTGAAGCCACTCCGGGGTTATCTTGGCTGCGTGCCTCGGGTCATTGTTCTGATCCTTCAAGGACCCCTGTGTATTTAGTTCTGTTCATCAGTCCTTCAATCCTGAACTGTCTTCCAGCCCCAGACACTTAGAAGCATCCTCACAGCGTGATGCCCACAGCACCATGTTTCACTGTAGGGATGGTATGGTATTAGCCAGGTGATGAGAGTCGCCTTGTTTTCACCAGACGTAGGGCTTAGCATTCCGGCCTAATAGCTCTATTTTGATCAGACCAGAGAATCTTTTTCCTCATGCCCTCAGAGTCTTGAGGTGCCGCTTTGGCAAACTCCAGGTGCATGTCGTATGCCTTTTTATCAGTAGTGGGCTCCGCCTAGTCACCATAATGGCCTGAAAGATGGAATGCTGCAGATTTGGTTATCCTTTCCAGACGGTTCTCCCATCTCATTCTATTTCGCAACGATGGTGCTCACTGTCCTCCTGGGAACTTTCGATCCTTGATGGCTTAGCTTTTTTTCTGACAAGTGTGTGTCTTTCTAAATGTAGTCCAATCTGTTGAATTTAACACAGGTGTCCACTCAAGTTCAGAGTTTTGTTTAGTGGCACACATTTTGAAAAAAGGAGTTTATTGGGGGTTGCGCGTAGATTCATGACAGACACTATAATCAATTATAAGTTCATAGAAGCAAAATGTGGAGAATGTGAAGGGTTCTGAATACTTTCCGAAAGCACTGCACGTTTGTCAGAGACTTCATGTTGGGCTATTTAGTGTTGACCATGCAACCAAATATCACACTTAGATATGATGTCCAATATTTGGATGTTTTATCCGAGGTAGTGGATTGCTACCCTTACAGTATTTTATAGCCTTTATTTTTTGTTTAGTTTTAGACATCAATTTAAGAAATAGTGTCAGACATCAATTCAACAAGCAAAGAGTATATAGCAATCATTTTTACTCACCAGTTATAAGGCCGTGTGGTCGAAGATCACAAAGAATCTTATACCTAGTGACAATCTGCCTCCCTTTAATTCTAAAAACAGTGAAAATTGATTTTTAAAAATATTTTTGAATATAGCTACAATGCACTTTTGCGAATGTTATAAACAGAACCCACCGAGGAGATCAGTGATAATATTGTCACTAGCCATAAAGAGTGATTATGTGTTTGTCGCATCCTGGACCTCTGGATTATTGAAATGTATCTACTTTGGACTTTGCCGTTATGTTACTGGAGATGACCTCATTCGGATTTGGAGTTGATCCACTTTACACAGGCTAGCTAACTTTGTTTCTGGCAGCAACACTTATTGGAGTCGTTTTTACTGAACGGTGTGAAGCTAAGGAAGGCTATCCCACTTCTGAAACCTGTTTTAAATTTGATGTTTTTACCTACCCTCAACAAATAAAAATAATACATTATTTTGGAGACTCAAAAGGGTGGGCAGTTTTTACCACACCACAAAAATGAGGAAAATCAATCAATCAATCAAATTTATTTATAAAGCCCTTTTTACATCAGCAGTTGTCACAAAGTGCTTTTACAAAACACCCGGCCTTAAAACCCCAAGGAGCAAACAACAGTAGTGTTGAATTTCAGTGGCTAGGAAAAACTCCCTAAGAAGGCCAACAAGGAAAACAACGGAAGTATTCTACCACTACAGCCAAATTGTTCTAATGGTCATCCTATTGCATCCACATTGATTATTTCACCTTGCCCTTTTACATATTCCCTGCTCACCTTCCCAGACTATGGGTCTCTGTTTGTTCATCCTTACATTTAAGGCAAATTATACCATCCATTGTATCCTATTTTACATTCCAGAAAAATATTCCTTTCCATTCTGCTGGGAGTTCATTTATAGACTCCTTGGCGGCTGCTTCAGGGGTATAATCTGCTGGGGAAAGTGTGTGGGTATGTGTGTACATTTCTATGTAGTCAAGTCACTCTCCTTTTAAAATGAGATTTAGAAAATGAGTTGGTTGAGCTTCAATGTGCCCATGCAACCTGGCCCTTAAGGGAGTTTAAATTTTTGCCCCCTTACCGAACCTTAAACCCAAAACTGCAATGCCTACCTTTACACCTTGTTTTTGTTTTCTAACCTTAACCCAAACTTTAACCCCACATCCTACATAACATATTTGTTTATTTTAACCTTGTTTTATTCTCGTAAGATATGATTTATTCTCGTAAGATATGATATGATACATTTTAATTATGAATTTGGATTCATAACATAAGATATGTTTTAGGACATTTGTAACATATTGTACTTTTTGTTAGAGCATTGTAATGTAACACATCCCACAACATTGGGTGTCACAGATGTACGCATACAGTAGTATGTTACATATTCCCCACGTCGACCATGTCGAACACAATTTCATAACCATTACATGTGATAATGTAACAACTACTTTAAACAAAATAAGGTATTAAATAAGTAACGTGAAGTCATATTCAAGTACTGAGGTCAATTTGCTTGTCTTACGCGCAAAGACTGTTATGGTGTTCCAAATTTTTGTAGGGTCGTCTATCCATTAACAGGGCGCTAGTGCATATGGGTCTATCAATCTGATCCCATTATTTCATTAAGTTTACTGGACTAGCAGTCACAATATTGTGCTGAAAATGAATGGTAATATACTAGAAACACACTGAACTTTCTAGCGTTGTCTCCTTCACTCGCTCCAGTCAGATTTAGTAATACTAGATATCAGTATCTATCTGTTACCGTACAAGCTTGGTGTTCTTTCTGCCTACATGATGCTTGCGCTTTGCTCTCTTGAATCAATGTTTATAAACAAAGGAAAGGGTCTATAGTATAAAGATTTAGCTCTGCTACCTGTTGGAACTGTGTAACATTAGCTACTGTAGCTAGTATTACAGATCGATAAACGAGGCATACATAATATACAGGCTAAATAAAGCTAAATTAAAGGAGAATTTCACTTTTCAACTTAATGTTAGATTGTTCCTCACTTAAAGAAGTTTATGGGCCATGATACAGTGTTATTAAGTTTTCTTGTGACAACTTATGGAGAATTATGTTCCTCATTACAACAGTACACACGCTCACAGACGCATGCACAGGTTAGACACACAAAAATGATTAAACAGTGAATTAACTTCCATGTAAATGCTATGATTAGTATGGTTGCATCTCTCTCAAGAATCAAGTTTTCTATCATCTGCATACTTTTATATTAAAATGCCTGGTGGTAGTTTTATTCATTTTAGCATTTAATTGCTCACTGCTGCAGAATTTAGAAGCACTCAAAGCATAACAATGTAGCTAACATGACATAGTTTTCCGGAGGGCACTTTTTCAATGAACTCATGAATTAAGAAGAACTTGGGCTAGTAACCCAATATTGCTAATGCAGTTACCATCATTTTACATAGAAATGTAACAAGGGAGAAATCTCAGACAATGTGAAGCCACCTTTAGCTGTATCTCATAAATATTCAAACCAGTGTAAGGCTTAGAAATGGAAATTGAGAGAATGTGAATAAAATATGAATGCTCTTTAGGACAGAAAGGAGAAAGACTATAATGTTTTGGAACTCAGTGTTATTTTTGGACAGCATGAAGTCAAACAGTAAACTTTGGAAATACACAGTCGTCTTAAGCAAAAAAGTTGCCCCCCCCCTCCCCACCCACACACACAATGACAGCACTGTCTACTGAGGGTAACAGAAGCTTGAGGCCCAGCTTGGCGCACCATATGCACTCAGCAGTCAAGCGTTCACTGAATTCAGTTTGTATTTGCACACAGGGGTTGGACATTATTTTGCTGGAGGTGTTGTTCCATATTTAAACTGAAAGGCATCATCAGAGTTCGATAAACTTTTCAAAGGATGAGTGTAGTGTGTAAATGTGCGCTTACCGACACGCATGCACACGTAGTCATTTAGCTGACACTCTTATCCACAGTGACTTAGTGATTGCATACGTTTTAGTACTTTACAATTTCTGGTGGGAGGAAATGATGTGCCACTGGGCACTGAGGCTGATGAAGGGCCTGATTGGAACTGTAGCCAGGACCCTGGGGTTAACACCCACTCTTAAGATAAGTGCCTTGGCACACTTAGTGACCACAAATAGTCAGGACACTTGTTAAATGTTCCATCTGGAAGGCAACACCCTGCGCACTGTAGTGCTACTGCACTTATTTTGATTCCCCTTTATGTCAAGCAAGAACATTGATTTGAATTAACCTTGTTTATTTTCCTTAAAGCAGTGTCACTTGGAAATAATGCAAGCGATTGCAACATTATACGTGTTTGGGAAGACATAATGTTGTGTTGTACGCATTTTCAGAAAACATGTTAACGTTACTTTTTGTCTGAGCTACCAGCTAAAACTTGAACTCCTAATTAGTGTCAGTATTGTTTTAAAGTGGCTCTAATTGTGTTAACGCTGCCGGCCTAATTTGGGCCATACACTGTGTGTTGTATTGTATTTTTTTCCGCACTGTTGAACAGTCAAACTCAGAAGACATGCCATGGCAGACCTGCTTAGGGGGCTGCTATGTGCAGACAGGCCCTATGCAAACACACTAATTACTGAACCCTATTAGGGCCGATCAAGCAGTGTCTGTGTGTGTGTGTGTGTGTGTGTGTTTGGGTGGGTGTGGGGGTGTGTGCGTGTTTGCGCATGTATTTGTTTGTGTTTTTATGTGGTTTTATAGAGAGCAAGCAGCAAAGACACCAGCAGTAGCAGACAAGAAAGCAATGTTTTTATGAAGTGAAATTGGCACAGAAAAAAATCTCAGGTGATGGGCTCCCTGGAAGAATGAGTAAATGTGTTTCTCTAAGCTAAAAAGTTAAGTTTTGCAATTATCTTACTTCTCTTGAATAACTGTAAGTTGGTAATGAGTCAGAAGTCAGTGTTTTGTGCGGGGAAGGGAAAGGGTCCTTGCTAATGGCTGACGCCATTCTGACAGATAGTCTTCCTGGGGTCCAGCATTTAATGAAAACTACTTTGCAGGAAACAAAAGTTTACAATTTACATTAATGTAACAAAAATATTGACAAGCAGACAATACAGACATAAGAAGATAAACAGAGTCAAATTAATTCTGAAGATATCAATAAATAATGTCACTGCTATCCTAATTTGATGAGAGATTAAATATCAACAGGATTATTGGCTGAATAGCACTACAGGGTACTAGGTAAATGGGCTTAGGGAGCATTTTCCAACCTACTACAAGAGATATAAAATCAATATTTCTGCAGGATCTGAATTTATGTATAAGCAATAGAAGCCAAAAAGAAAATGTCAAGTCGGAACATTCTAGACAACCAGGGAAACCTGTATTTTAATGAGATGCCTATACACAGGGGGCAGTTTCTTCTTCCTCTTCTTAATTCCAAATGAAAGCTGTATCAGCCATAAATTATTTGCTCAATATGTCTGTGGCATCCTTCAGCTTGACTCAGTCCTTCAACTTGACTGCTCTGCCGGGGGGGGGGGGTTGTCGGGGGTCCCAAGGTGCCCACCCTCATATCTTCAACACTTGCAGCAGAGCGGAAGACGGGTACAGCAGGCATGTCAAGCAGTGACGGAGCCGCTGGGACCACTTGGGGGTTTTGTTTCAGGAATTACAGTGGAATAACATGGTGGGGGAGATTCTGTTTCTCCCTCTGTCTCTCTTTTGCAATCCATGTTGCAAGGGACATTTATGGAATGGATAATGTCTTCAGGCCAACTTCTTGGTCCACAAAACATTTTATGTTTTTCCAGCCGACAAGAGCAGTTCTGCTGGTTGTTTAGGATTCAGGGGGTTGATTCTGGGCTAAAGCGGTCCTTCAAGCTATCCCCGCACTCCTCCAGGAGAGGTTGTAAGGGGTCTTGGAGGATTGTGCATTAATTACACTTAGACCAGCTGTATCCACACTGAATGTAATGAGTCAGCTATAGTATGTCAGAAGTTGAGTGTAAATATTGTCAGTGGAGAAAAGGACAATGATGAAAATAATCCCCCTTGTTTGCTTAACACCTGATATACCAGTGCCCAGTGTTTGAATACAAGTATGACATTCAGATGAATGTGTTCAATGATTGCAATCCCAAGCCTTACAACAATTGCCTTCATACTCGAATCACGTGCAAACTGAATATTTCTGAAACATATTGTTATTGGTTACTTTTAACACTGCATGCCCAAACATTTACCATTAAGGACAGGAGACAGTGCTCAGAGTGTGCAGGTAAGCCGCGCAAGAGAGGAAAAAAATATACAACTGACATTACTTGCGGTTGAGGTATAACGACTTTCATTTAAACGTGAGTATTGAACATCGTCAACAGAGCGGTGTCAACGTGAAATTGTTTTAATTGTGCATCCTTAATGTAAACACAAAACATTTTTATCATCACAACCTCTTATAACATCTTATTATCACAATTACTTCAGGCTTCTGGTTTTGTATGACTAGAGCTTAACCTGATAACTATAGCAGATGGTAATGTGAGTCAACCAATAAAATGATTACCACAATGCATAGATGGCATCACTCTCCTGTCCTGGTAACGATGCCTATATCTGTTTATGAAAACCCATATCACTAGCCCAAGGTCATGGCGCTTCAGAGCGAATCGCAGGAAAGCAAATTAACTCGGAGTCACTCAGTCAGGAACATTGCATGACTGATCCCCGGTTTTTACAATATACTCTAGGCTACCGTGCCAAGTGCCGGAGGGGTGATCCAGCTGCGGCAGTATCTCCTGGTGGTGGATTCTGAAACGTTTGTGAATACCTTACATGTGTCAGCTATACATTAGAGGCAAGGTTTAAATTACACATATGCTCTGAGAAATATGGAATACAGAACAATGCTTGCAGCGAACATGCCTATGGGAACAAGTCCATATTGGCCTTATGGGAGTGTCTGGTGGGGCACCCTGTAATTTAAACCCAGAGGAAAACTGACGGAAATGCATGTTTTTAATTTTGGTTTGTAGTGTATAGTAAATGCAAAAGAAATATACCTGCAATCTGTATTTATTTGTTTATTACGTTTATTTGGTCAGAATAATGCACAACAGTACCTGGTAACAAGTCTCATAACACATCATAGAAACTAAATTACTGTGTAATGATAAAATCTGAGAAAGTCACAAAAATCACTGCATGCGTCTCGAAGCTGACATCTGCTGAGAGCCAAATGGAACAGACTGAACACCAGGCTGTGGGGGAATGAGTCTGCAGACTTTCAATATTAGGGACCAAAAGGAGAGCGATCACAATAAAACAATGAGGTGTAACGAGAGACAGGGGCACATGACGACACAACAGCCCTGCTCTCATTTATTTGAAGTGAAGTTTTTCTCCTTGCATGCTACTGGCACGAATGGCAGATCTGAGAGGCACACTGACTGGGTGCGCAGCAAGGAAAGGTGAACGAGGTGAAACACTGAAGCACAGTCATTACAACACACATTCTGGCTCTTCAGTAATGCAGGGTAAGCATATCTATTAAGCCCCTGTGCCTTTTATGTCCACTTCCACTTTTGGATTCAAATCAAAAAAGAAAAAACCCTGCGATGTTTATAGTCCCTGCTTCTTTCTTAAGGGAAAACACATTTGAAGCATTATGACAGAGGAGGAAGAGCAATCAGCACAATAAAGCAAATGGGTCAATTTTAAAAAAGTGTGCCATTTTCTGCTTTTTAGAGAGCTCGTTTTAGTTCAGGTTTATAGCATGAGTTGAATGTTTACAGTGAAAAATTTTTCATCTCGAATGCATGGTTGAGTTGCACAATCTGGTAGGCCTCTTGCGCATGTGGAGTTTGTTACAGCGCTTGCTAGCTAAGCATTCAATACTTTACCGATGGATCATGCCTCTAGTGTCATCGTCAAAGTCCTACTTAAATGAATTCCAACTATAAGAATAGTCAAACAAAATTAAAGGCCAAACAAAATTAAATACAACATTTATAAATGTATTGATGACCATTATAATTTTATATTGGTCAATGATCAGTTGCTTTCAGTACAACTTCAGGATTTGTCCACAGTTTCAAATGTATTTCTGTGCATTTCAAACATTCAAAATGTTTTTATGACCGATTGCAATAATTCAGTTATTTAGATTGTTGGCTTATAAATTACATATCATTTAATCGTTTTGATACTTCTAAAGAAAATCTTGAGATGGGCATACACATATGGGATTAAAGGATATATCATAATTTACATTCAGACCCTTTGCTAGGACACTGGAAATTGAGCTCAGGTGCATCCTGTTTCCTTTGATCATTCTTGAGTTTCTACAACTTGATTAGTCTACCTTTGGTACATTTAATTGATTGGACATGATTTGGAAATGCACACAACTGTCTAAATAAGATCCCACAGTTGACAGTGCATGTCAGAGCAAAAACCAAGCAATTAGGTCTAAGGAACTGTCCACAGAGCTCTGAGACAGGATTGTGTTGAGCCACAGACCTACTGTAGGGAAGCGCACCAAAACATTACTGCCCAAGAACACAGTGGCCTCCATCATTCTTAAATGGAAGTAGTTTGGAACCACCAACACTTTTCCTAGAGCTGGCCTCCTGGAGAAATAGGGGGGAAAGGGCCTTGGTCAGGAAAGTGACCAAGAACCCAATGATCATGCTGACAGAGCTCCAGAGTTTCTGTGTCGAGATGGGAAAACCTTCCAGAAGGTCCACCATCTCTGGAGCACTCCACCAATCCTTTGTGGTAGTGGCCACTCAATAAAAGGCTTGGGAGTTTACCAAAAGGCGCCAATAGGACTCTTAGACCATACCAATACCAAACAAGGCCAATACCATCCCGCGATGAAGCATGGTGATGGCAGCATAATGCTGTGGGGATGTTTTACAGCAACAGGGACTGGGAGACTAGTCGGGTTTGAGAGAAAGACAACAGACAGATCCACGATGTAAACCAGCTCTACAGAAACATAGACTGGCGTAAAGGTTCACCTTCCAACAGGACAACAACCCTAAGCACACAATGCAGGAGTGGCTTCTGGACAAGTCTGTGAATGTCCTTGTGTGGCCCAGCCAGAGTCCAGACCTGAAAAACCCTAAAAACCCTATATTTGTTTGGTAATCATGAGATATTGTTTTGTTGTGTGTTGATCAATGAGGGGAAAAATTGCATTCAATTAATTTTAAAATAAGGCTATAATGCAACATAATATGGAAAAGTGAAGGGGTCTTAATACTCTCCGAATGCACTGTACTTCAAATACCTTAACTTGACATGAAGAAATTGTGTAAGTAAAGTCATAAAACTTTAAATGAGAGATACATTTTTAATTGTGTCTACACTTTGTTTAAAAAAAAAAGGTTTTGCAATAAATATTAGACATGTCTAAACTTAACATGTCTAGACTCAATAGGCACACTTACCAAGTTCAACATCCAGAAAAAAGGAAACAACAGCTCTTCTGGTTCCCTTTAAAATGCCATCAACAAAATATCTTTTGAAATTTGAGAAATGAGATTTTTTGTTCTTGTTGGACATAATTTAGTGTCAACATATTGTTTTTGAAGCCACTGCATCCTTTTCTCCCAACAGACCTGCTCTCAATGCTGATGTGTTGGATCTTTTTTTGAACAGTTTGAGAGGGACTGAACAGACTGTTGAGATTGAGCAACAGGAGAATTGGACTGTTAGAACAGTTTTGCACCACAGCACAAAACAACAACATCAATTATGGAGAGGAGGCTTGGAGAACAAAATAGAGACTCTTTAGTCAGGTCAAGAAGAGGTATGAAAGTATGAAGAGTATGGCCTAGGTCTTCTGTGTAAGAAGAAGAGCTTCTACACAAAAATTAAAATGCACTTTCAAAAGCGTTCAACACCCTGCAGGTTTCTCAAGTACTGTGTGATTATGGTATTATCACATCAAATTATCATCATGCTAAGTTTTTAATTATCACCCTCCATATTCATCAAATATCCACATCATCTCAAGTGTGAGATCTCAAGCAATTCTATTAGTACAGACAGCACAGCTATGAAAATAAATTAGGCCTACACTTGTTTGGAGAGACTGCGCATATCCACTTTAATTTCTTGGCAATCCGGATATGTTTGTTTGATTTTAGATTAATAGAATGACAAGATAATTTGGGTGGTCTCAAAACTTCACTCAATGTGTCATATAAGAAAAGCAGATTCTCAGATTAGTAAATGCTTCTTTAAATATTGACTATTCCTGGTCAAACGATCATCATTACATTTCAGGATTGTGGTTACATTTCTAAAGCCATTCAAGTAAAGGTATGACTTAATGTTTCCTAAACATCAAACTGTTACTGGGGTTACTCTATGAGCCTGAGAAAAGGCAATGGAAAAAAAAAACGTAAAAGTCTTTACATTCTTTACCTGTTAACCTGGTACGTCCTGTTCATCATTTTGCAAGTAAGAACCTGATATTAAATATCTACACCAAGTAGTAACACAAATGTTAAATTGTTCTCTCATCTTGTATTCCTGGTTTATAATGTATTTGTATTGTAATCCTGACGTAATTCAAAATATAATTATAACCCTGTTTCCAAAAAAGTTGGGATGCTGCATAAAATGCAAATAAAAACAGAATGCAATGATGTGCAAATCATTTATCCATATATTTAATTGAACATAGTACAAAGACAACATATAAAATTTTGAAACTGAGAAATGTTATTGTTTTTGGAAAAATACATGCCCATTTTGTATTTGATGCCAGCAACATATTTGAAAAAAGTTGGGACAGGGGCATGTTTACCACTGTGTTGCATCACTTCTTCTTTTAACAATACTCTGTGTTTGGGAACTGAGGAGACCAATTGCTGTAGTTTTGAAAGTGAAATGTTTTCACATTTTTGGTTGATATAGGATTTCAGCTGCTCAACAGTTCGGGGTCTCCTTTGTCATATTTTTCATTTCATAATGTGCCAAATCTATCAATGGGTGACAGCTCTGGGCTGCAAGCAGGCCAGTTTAGCACCTGGACTCTTTTACTACGGAGCCATGCTGTTGTAATACGTGCAGAATGTGGTTTGGTATTGTCTTTCTGAAATAAGAAGGGACTTCCCTGAAAAAGACCTTGTCTAGATGGCAGCATATGTTGCTCCAAAACCTGTATATATTGTTCAACATTAATAGTTCCCTCACAGATGTGCAAGTCCCCCATACCATGTGCACTAATGCACCCCCATACCCTCACAGATGCTGGCTTTTGAAGTGTGCACTGATAAGAAGCCGGATGGTCCCTCTCCTCCTTAGTCCAGAGGACACGGCGTCCATGATTCCCAAAAATAATTTCAAATTTTGATTTGCCAGTCACAGGACAGTTTTCCACTTCGCCTCAGTCCATCTGAAATGAGCTCGGGCCCAGAGAATGTGGTGGCGGTTCTGGATCTTGTTTATGTATGGTTTCTTCTTTACATGGTCGAGTTTTAACATGTATTTGTGGATGCAGCGACATACTGTGTTGACAATGGTTTTCAGAAGTGTTCCCGAGCCCATGCAGTGATTTCCACTACAGAATCATGTCTGTTTTTAATGCAGTGCCGCCTGAGGGTCCGAAGACCACAGCCATCCAATATTGATTTTCGGCCTTGTCCCTTGCACAGAGATTTCTCCGGATTCTATGAATCTTTTAATGATATTATGTACCGTAGATGATGAGATCCCCAAACTCTTTGTAATGTTACGTTGAGAAATGCTATTCTTAAATTGTTGCACTATTTGCCCGGGCAGTCCTTCACAGTGGTGAACCCATCCCCATCCTCACTTCTGACAGGCCCCTCCTCTCTGGAATGATCTTTTAATACCCAATCATATTACTTACCTGTTGCCAACTGACCTAATTAGTTGTGTGATATTCCACCAGGTTTAGTTTTTTAGCATTACACAACTTTTCCAGTCTTTTGTTGCCTCAGGGGGCATATATATTTTTCAAGAAACAATAGAATGTCTGAGTTTCAAGATTTGATATTTTGTCTTTCTACTATTTTCTATTGAATATAGGGTTTAAATGATTTGCAAATCATTGCATTCTGTTTTTATTTACATTTTACGCAGCGTCCCAACTTTTTGGGAAACAAGTTTGTAATATATATATGTTGGAAGGAAGCCAACAAAGCATGATGTGTAAAACACAATTATGTTAGGCTTATGATATCCTCCATCATGCGTCTTAACATTTGTGCCTCTCAAAAGCTGTCTCTTGAGCAGTGGAGTTAGTTTTACAAAACTTCATTTGCTACATTAACCCCTAAAACGTATTCAACAATGAACCCAGTGTTGAGCTAAACCCAGCTGTTCATCCAAGCCACGACACAATATTGTTATGGACACAACGCTTCTTGCTTTTTTATATATATATAATGCGAAATATTTTTACATTGGGGAAAAAAAACAGAATGCCCCTCTATATTTGTATTCCAGAACCCAGAGAGCTTTTAAGCCCAGAGGTGCAACATGTTTTTCACATACAGTTGTGCTCAAAAGTTTGCATACCCTTGGAGAATTGGTAATATATGTACCATTTGTTAAGAAAACATGAGTGAGCAGGCAAAACACATGTCTTTTATTTCTCATGGGATTCACATTCAACTGTAGGTCATAACAGAATGGCACAATCATAAAACAAAACATGGCAACAAAGGAAAAAAATGAACTGACCCCTGTTAAAAAGTCTGCATACCCTTAGTTCTTAATACTGTATATTGCCCCCTTTAGCATCAATGGCAGCGTGTAGTCTTTTGTAATAGTTGTCCATGAGGCCCCGAATCCTTGCTGGTGGTATAGCTGCCCATTCGTCTTGGCAAAATGCCTCCAGGTCATGCAAAGTCTTTGGTCGTCTTGCATGAACCGCACGTTTGAGATCCCCCCAGAGTGGCTCGATGATATTAAGGTCTGGAGACTGTGATGGCCACTCCAGTACCTTCACCTTTTTCTGCTGTAACCACTGGAGGGTCAACTTGGCCTTGTGCTTAGGGTCATTGTCATGTTGGAAAGTCCAAAAGCATCCCATGTGCAGCTTTCGTGCAGAAGAATGCAAAATGTCTGCCAGTATTTTCATGCTGCATTCATCTTGCCATCAATTTTCACCAGATTCCCTGTGCCAAAACAACAGTGAGACACCACCATGCTTCACAGTGGGGATGGTATTCTGTTCACTATAGGCCTTGTTGACCCCTCTCCAAACATAGTGCTTATGGTTGTGACCATGAAGCTCTATTTTGGTCTCGTCACTCCAAATTACAGTGTGCCAGAAGCTGTGAGGCGTGTCGAGGTGTTGTCGGGCATATTGTAACCGGGCTTTTTTGTGGCATTGGTGCAGTAAAGACTTCTTTCTGGCAACTCGACCATGCAGCTAATTTTTATTGAAGTATCGTCGTATTGTGCTCCTTGAAACAACCACACCGCCTTTTTTCACAGCAGCCTGTATTTCTCGTAAGGTTACCTGTGGGTTTTTCTTTGTATCCTGAACAATTCTTCTGGCAGTTTTTGCTGAAATCTTTCTTGGTCTACCTGACTTTGGCTTGGTATTAAGAGATCCCTGAATTTTCCACTTTTTAATAAGTGATTGAAAAGTACTGACTGGCATTTGCAAGGCTTTGGATATCTTTTTATATCCTTTTCCATCTTCATAAAGTTCCATTACCTTGTTATGTAGGTCTTTTGACAGTTCTTTTCTGCTGCCCATGGCTCAGTATCTAGCCTGCTCAGTGCATCCACGTGAGAGCTAAAAAACTCATTGACTATTTATACACAGACACTAATTGCAATTTAAAAAGCCACAGATGTGGGAAATTCACCTTTAAATGTAATATTCACCTGTGTGTGTGACCTTCTGTCTGTAACAAGGCCAAACATTCAAGGGTATGTAAACTTTTGATCAGGGCCATTTGGGTGATTTCTGTTATCATTATGAGTTAAAAAGGAGCCAAACAACTATGTGATAATAAATGGCTTCATATGATCACTATCCTTAAATACATTTTTTTTTTGCATGATCAGTCATATTTTCAAAATCAATGCCAAAATTTCACAATTTCTGCCAGGGTATGCAAACTTATGAGCACAACTGTCTTTAAGCTGTCTTATTTTAAAAGTGCAAACTAGTTTGAATACACAGCTCAAATTTTTCCCCTTATTCTTACCATGATTATGACAACCAAAAAGCACATTCTCCCAAAATGAAATGAATTCAACAAGAACATTATAAACCTACAAAATGCCATGCCAAAATCTCTGATAACTCCAAAATAAAAGCAGGACAGAATCTGGAAGCTCATCACAAAAAGTACAGTTAGGCTCAAAATCCTTTTTGGATTTCTTTAGATAAGGATTTGCAGGGTAAAATGTATGGATACGTCAGTAAGTAGTAATAAAGGAATAAAACCAACATCCTTTTGAAATAAGGCACGTAGATCGTAGCCTATTCTGAGGAAATAGTGCTATAACATCCTGAGTCTACAGCCAGGTCTGGTTTGGGGGTTTCACCAATCTCAATAGACAGCCTAAAATATCATCCAACTGAACAAATTACTTGAGATTCACTTCAATTTCAGAGATTAGGGTTTCACAAATCAATAGGAGGTTATTAATTTCTAAGTGCAAAACCTAGATTCAATAGTGTTAGATGACGCTATCATTACTACAACCTCGTGAAAGTGACAAAATTACAAGTTTCAGTTTGTAAAAAACAACATTATATTGAAGGAGTGTCTGGCCTGCACATGCACAGTTTATCGTAATTCTGGATAACACATTTTTGCGCGTTTGTTAAGGCAGCTAAAGTGGAGAAGTACTTTCTGACTGTTCTCACTTTCTGCATATCCTCCTTAACACCCTTGCTTTGACCCGACGTTTCCAAACACGGAAGTAAGTGACGTTGGCGCGCTCGTTGAAAACAAACCCCGGGCGACCAAGGTGGTAAGATTAGACTGTTAACGGCTGAAAATGAATATATAGTCCTTGTTTTAGTCGTTCATTGTTACCAACCATCCTTCATGGAGTTATCTCCGCTGATAAAGAAAATTGGTAAGCTAACGTTACACAGCTAGAAAAGTTGGTGCGTGCGGCTTGTATTGAGGTCGCTGTAATTTTATTGTTTGGCATATCTGAAGTTAGCTTATTAGTTAGCCGCTCTGGCTTGCTACCATTGTATTTCTGGATAGTCCTAGATAGTGTTTGCTACGCTTACAACTGTCTGCAAGTTGCTACTTATGCATAATAATCCAATATCTAAAGTTAGCTATGTGTTATTAAATAGACATACTGCAATGTTTTTTTCCTGCTGCTGGCCAGTTATAAAAATGTTAACAATCAGTCATTGTAATACATTTGCTAGCTACCTAACGTAACGCTGTATCTAATTGACTGTGGTCTTGTTTTCGACAGGTCACTCCTTGGTGGAGATCAGAGTCCGAGCATTGAAGAGCATTATGTGTAAGTTAGACCACTCCCTCCTCTCTGTTTCTGACCTGGTCCAGGAGAAGATGCTCTTTGTTTACCTACTGGAGTGGTTCAATTTCGCGGAGGTTCCAATGCAAGAGGAGGTCCTGCAGCTGATCAGTACCCTGTCCAAGGTAACAAAACGTGCCCTGCTAATGACCAGCAATGCTTTTTTTAATTGCTTGACAACTTGGTCACTCAGCAGCATACACATTATTTTTGATAAGCAACTGCAGTGTAGATTTAGCCTTGTGTTGTGGATTATTGTCTTGCTGAGAAAAGTTAATTCCTCCCCCAGTGTCTGGTGTAAAGCAGACTGAAATTATGTGGCCCTTGCTTTAGTTGTATTCCATTTCTTTTTATCTGGAAAAATCCCCAGTGTTTGCAGATGTCAAGCCTATCCATACAATGATGCACCCTTCATCATTAAGATGGTTTTCCTCATGCAATTGCTTTACTTATTCGAGAATATCCCCATATTCCGACCCATGTCCAATTATAAACATTTTGTGGTTATTCCATTTATCTGGGACCCTTAAAACCCATAGATTAGTGTAAAACATTTCAAAGTCTAAACGGTAGGTAAGATTTACTCTCCCAAATGTAAAATTTCACTGGTGGTCTGCAAATATCTGTGCATTCAATTTTCGCTTAATTGTGCCCCTGTGAGACTTGCAAATACTTTTTTTGGCCTAGTGTTTATGTCCCCTATCCACCTTGAGAAATCACCTAATACTCCTAAGCTCATTATACATCTGCGTTATGGACAATCTGCATTATGGTGCACTTTGACCGTAGACTACTGTGATTACTGTTACGGGTAGCAAAGAACCCCTCTTTCACTCTATCTAATCTAGAGGGATCTTCAATGCCTATAGAAAGTCTATACCTGCTTAAACCTTTTCACATGTTCTTGTGTCAATGCCTAAGCATTTAATGCATTTTAATTAAGATTTTCTTTTATCTTCACGCCATACACCACACTTTTAAGGTGATTATTTTTTTAATTATTGTGAAGTATCATAATTAAGTCTCTATCCCACTTGTATTTGCAATCCTACATTAGCTTAAGGCTAATCATTTACCTTTAATATCATCACAGCACCAGTAATTAGCCTCCATGTGTATTTAATTGTAGTGATTCCAACTTTTTCAGGAAATATTCTGCAGTTTTTGTAGGTTGTCTTATATGTTGTCAATTGCAACACAAATGCTCAACCATGACCTTTCATCAAACTAATATGTTGTTGAATGACTGATTAGGGGCAATGACTGATCAGGGGACTAGTCGAGCGATCGCATGGCCATGTGACATCTGATTCCCCCCTCTACCAGTATGTTACCGAGGGCATGGGGATGGCCTAATCTATTACACAAAAAATTAATGTGATACTGAACTTGTATTTGGTTATATTATGTAAGAAATAAGGTGCAACACTAATAAAATGTATGTATGTGTGTACAGTGTATGTATGTATGTATGTATGTGTGTACAGTATATTTATGTATGTATGTCTGATTTCATATGTATAAAATACATTTACTTTTGTTGTCATAGCACCCTACTGCAGCCCAAATGCTGAGAGATGTCGGGGGAGTAGAGTTCCTCACCCAGCTCTCCCAAAACGTAGAGCCACGGTTAAGTGCCATTATTGATGGCATCTTCGACCTGCTGTTTCAACTTCCAGAGCTACTTCCTGCTTGTCCAGCACTTTATTCTGATGAACCCCAGCTACTGAACACTGCTAGTACAGGTTTGTATCAAAGACATGGAATATTGCTTGAAGTGCTTTTACAGTTTTGCTTTATGTTGATTTTTTTCCTGCTCTTTTTGTTTCAATAAAAGAGGACTCTCCGGTGGTCGGCTATTTCCAGACTAGCAGGCCAAGTCACGTTGATGTTCCACCACAAAGGATAGCAGGTATTTGACCTTTGGGATTTAAGTTCTCTTATGGTGAAGGGTATCTGTCTTGGATTATGGAGAGGTCTTTTTTTCAAAGGACATAGCCCAGTGCTGAATCAATGAGAATATAGCATGCAGCCCATGCTCCTGTTTTGATAAATGAACCAGCATCATAATGTATATTTTTTCTAAGTGGTCAAACTATGCCATCTATCACTTAAGACAATGTTGTGAGAGCACGTCTCTCTGTGTATGATAAAGTTCAGCCTCTTGAATGATGAATGTGCAGTTCCCCTGTTACATTACGGACGCACAGTAAGCCTACTGTGCTGCTCTTCCTTTATTTCTGGTTGCTGTGATAATACTCAGGGCCATGGCCAGGTAACCTGGGCCCCCTGAGAAGTTATATGCCCGGGCCCCCTCACTTATAGACGACATTGACCTTACTATGATCAGGATGCCCAGCCACACCATGTGCCCTGTGAATCACATTCCCCACGTTTGCTAAGGGCCTGATAATACCACATTACATTTCACGAAATTGGGGGCAAGAGAAAAAAGGGTGGTAAACGGACAGGGGTTCTTGCAATCCAAAGCGACCATGTTTATTAATCTACTCCAGAAACAGGACAGGGGTATCGCTCAGGACTGTTATGTACTTCAATACACAGTACAGTACTCCAGACTAACAATGTCCACTGTTTCTTTGAATTCTCTGTGTACTAATAAGAAGATATATATTTGTCATATTAGTTTATTTTTTATGTAATTTCATTATGTTTGGTATATTTAGACTGCTGTGCCTAGTTTACTAGCATTGGGATGGCTGTCTCAAATTTTTTGTTAAGAATGCAATTATGCATAATAGAGCACCTTTTCACTGTTATTTTACCACGTAAGCCAAGTGGGGCTATTGCTGACAAGTTTTAGACATTTAAACATGTGCTTTAAATGAAATACATTTATAACAACTAGGCACATGGAAATAGTATTTCTTAATGCATTTACAACTACAGTTGGTCTGGTTGCAGCTTCAACACAATTAGATTAAAGTGCTGCAGCGAGGGTGAGCGCATAGTTTGTGAACTTCGACTGCACCTTTTCACTAACCTCACATCACTAATTGACAGGTTTCCTCTACTTTATGATCTGTGGTCTCTCATTCTTTTGTGGACACATGCCTGTGTCAGAGGGACGAGGCAGCTTGGTCTGACGACCGACGAACGATCTCTGATTTGAACTTTAAATGGCACGTTAGGCCGTGGCTGCAGAAAGATGTTTTGAGCAGGGGGAGCTGATAATGGTTGATCGTGTGGTGGAATGTAACGGATATCGAATGCGTGGGTGGCACACCTGCCGCCATAACGATGCGCTGACCTCACATGGACTACCCGTATTTGTGGCAGACGGAATCTCGCCCGGGTGTTCTGATGCTGTGTCCTCGGAGGGTGCAGCACTTCTACTTCCGTACTGGCTACGTAGTAGGCTACCGGCCAGGGCATTCGTTTTTAATTCACGCAGGGCTACCCAAATAAAGTGCCCATCCTCCTGTTACCCAATTAAACACAGTGTGAGATTCTTCATGTATTCTCATAACTTCAACCTCAACTTACTCTGTTGACTATGCACTTTCCTGGTACTCTGGTTCTCTTGTCCTCTAAAATACTTAAGTAAACTCCTCAAGGCCAGTTTTATCTCTGTCAACATCATCACTAGCCAATTCTATAACCCTTGATGATAATAATAATCATCATAATTTATTGTAGAATGGGTTGTACGGGCCCTGGATGCAGGGAGCTATTCACCACAATCCTGACATTCCCCAAGTACTATCTGTTTGATTTATCATCATTAATCTACTGTTCTACAGCCCAGCAGGCCATGTGTAAACCTTCTCTTCCTCCCTGTGTAGGCAATTTCTCCCCATGCTACTAGTCTAGCATTAGTTTGTAATGGTTGGATTTTTGCTGGCTTGCCTATTTGACCGGTAGAAGTATTATTATTTATTTTTTTCCAATAATCATCATGCACACCTGCTATACAGTATGTACACAACAATACATTATTTTCAGCTAATTATCGGGATCATTGTTGCATTGAGAGAAATTAAAAAATAAACCAGGGTAACATGATTACCTTGAATGTTTCATTCAAATTAGAGAATCATCTAATGATGAACCAACTTTGTTTTCTGCTATATGTCTCTTCAGTCCTGGTCTCTGGGGTGCAAGCTGTAAATTCTGAAGCTGCTATAGCTTCACTGCACTGTCGATAGATGACATGATGATGATGATGATGTCATGCTTGTGTTTGATATTCTGCTTTCATATTTTGACTGAATAGCCTGCTGTTTGATGTTACTGTATAAATATTAGTTGTGAAACTTGTTGAGGAATGTGGAGTCTACAGCAGACAAACACCTGATCTTCACTGCAGTGGCCCCTAGCAAAGGAAAGATAGTGGTGGCTGAATGAGCTATTTCTACATAAACATATATACATCTAGAATCCCAAAAATGCTCAAAACCTTCAGGATCTTTTGTCTGGAAAAGGAAAGCTCAAGGGAAAAGCTGGATCCACAGACAATTTCATATTTCAAAAAGATTTCACATTGTTTTGTACTGATTCTCCATGTTCGAATGTTGTCTATTTGCAGTGAGTAATTCTGTTAAATGCCTGAAGTTTTCTACGTTTCCATGGTTGGCTTTGACCACAACAGACAGACACATTCTGTCATCCAATGAAAGGTTAGTGACTTCAGAACTATATTGAGAATATAATGATATGCTTTCAGTGTTAAAGGGATATTTCAGGATTTTGGCAATGTCTTCTTCCCCAGAGTCAGATCAACTTTTTTTTGTCTCTGAGTAAATCAATTCACATGCGCTGAATACTAACCGTGAAATGCTGACAATCTTAAAGCCCTGAGGGATCTCGTTCCTGGCTGTTAGTTACTCTCTTAACGACTGTGTGTGTGTGGAGGAGCGCTTGTCTCTCTGTTGTTGTAGTCCACGATTAGCTCTTTTGTCTTGCTGTCATTGAAGTTGTCGTCCTGGCATCACACCACCTGGTCTAGTGGTCAGTATGAAGGAGTTGAGTATAAAGGTGGTGTAAGTATTTTTGTGAGACCATGTTAACATTTTGCTCCTTCAGAATTCCAGTAATTGTGCTAATGCTGGTTATCAATTGCGCTTACGCTAGTTGGCATTTTCCTAACAAAGCTATTAACAAGTTTGTTTGACCCTGGGGAAGTAGATTTCCAAACTATCCCTTTAATATGTCGTTTTTTTTAAACTATGTTTATTCAATTGGATCGGGCTTCTGCTTTTGCATTCGACCAGTTCGCTAAGGAGTAATAACCACCACTTGGTGCGGACCACGTGTGAGCTTCTACGTGACGTCATCATGCAGGATTTCCCAGCTGAGATCTTTCTCCAACGGCCCACTATTGTGCAAGTAAGACACGTATACTTCCTTTCATAAACAAGTAGTGTCCACCAGACTACCAGTCCTTACCCTTGACCTAGTCCTACACAGGCTCCATAGAGGCAATTACATTGATTGGATCTCTGGGATTTAAAGCCATGACATCATTAGCCATTGATAGAAAGCGGTGAATCTGAATGGTGGACAAATTACAGCTCCAATAACTCAATTCTAGATGGCCTTTTATTTACTGTGTGGTCTTATTTAGAGCTTCTATATCGCCCGGTTGTTTGTGGGCTTTCTGCTGGACATGTTCAATGACTACGGTAACTCTTTTATTAATGGTTGTAAACCTTTGCCTGGCTCCTTGGTTCAGCCAAACAATATGCAACGCCCACCTTCAAGATGGTCTGTAAATCACAGAAACAATCCAAACATTCTGTGTCAGAAACCGATGGGTTTAGCCAGAGACCGAACAACACTTGGCTTTGATTCTCCGATTGGTTAGAGATTGTCCAACTGTAGGGGACATTATTTTTGCACAACTCTTCTTGTCCTGGCATCATCTAAATTCATCAATAATTAAAGGATCTCAGACAGAAATATGTGGCAAACGATAATGCAGTGAATGATTTCTGTTTGACTGGTGGTATAAATATCCTGCTCTGTAGTGTGTCGACCGGCTTGGGAAAAATAAAAAGTGTCTTTCTAGTGAATGTTTGACCCTTACTCATTCTCTGATTTCTAATGTGTTGTAGAACCTACTCTCCCTGCTACGGCTGAGTCCAGGTGAGAGTGACACTGGCTACCTGAGAATGCAGGCAGTGGCCTGTCTACACCAACTGTGTGTGGGGCTTAGAAGAAGACTACGCTTCCATCGAGATCCCAGCTTCTACTCAGCCAAACAAGGTCGGATTACATCGGGATGGTTCAATGTTCAATATTATCAGATGATAAAGTCTAAAAACAGAGATGGCTTGTCGGTGTACGCCTATATTGATCTCATGTTTGCTACTTGCCACTGGTTTAAATAGTGTACTGTGTTGCTTTTTTGATAGAAAGGGCAATGCCTAAGTTTGATCTTGTTCATTATTATTATTATTATAAAACGGTGAAAATGGTTAGGAACTCTGCTGTCCTACCTCGAAGGGCGAGCTATTTCCACTGTTGGGGTGCCAGGACAGAAAAGAGTTTTGACAGGGCTGAGCAGGAGCTGCCCTTCCATTGGGTGGAACTGCCAAAAGACCAGAGGTGGCAGAACAAAAATCTCGGGTAGGGATGTAGGGTTTAGAGCATTGCCTGAAGTTCGGGAAGGGGCTGTTCGCCTTGATTCTTCATAGGCAAGCACCATGGTCATCTAGTAGAGAAGCTTCAAATGGAAGCCAGTGGAGTGTGCAGACATTAATTTCATATTTGTTATGCAACTTCCTCTTATTTATTAATTATTATTAGTTGAGTATGTGTGAAGCCATTGACATACCAATTATCACTTTGGTGCTAAAATTATTTCCTGCTCAGTCTTGGGATCCACGCGTCTGATAATTATTTTCAGAGTACATCTCACCTATAAATAACTCTTATTATTGTTATTTTCTGAATTCGTATCACAGTTTATTGATGCAGGTCCGAAGTTTAGTGCTAGGCACTCAAAGTCTGAAATAACCCTGTCCTATGGCACTTCACAATTATTGGCCCCTTGGTAAAGATGAACAAAAATGTATATGAAAAAAATGCATTGATTATCAGCTTGATCTTACACTCAAAATATGAGCGAAATCTCACCTTTAATTAAGGTAAGCTTGTTTGAAGAAAAAAGGAAGTCTTGATCAAGAAATATTTCCAAAAATCATGCTGCGATCTTTGGCACCCCTAGAAATGATTTTGAATCACATCTTGCTATTAACATATATCTTTTCAGAACATTATTTAAATCATTAGGAACTTGTAAGTGGCCGCCCTTGTCAAAAGGGGGAATGTCAGAGAACACAAATGTGACAGAAGGTTTTGACGTAAGGCAATAGATAAAAAAAAAAAACATAGCTACGCACCTGAAAATATCCATCTCCATTATTAGGGCAATACTTAAGTTGTTTATATCTACTGGAGCTGTGAAGAACCTTCCTGGAAGCTGATACAAGTCTATTTTGCCCCCATGCACACTTGGGAGAATGGTAAAAAAACATCACTGTTGGAGAATTGCAGAAACTGGTTGAGTCTTGGGGTCACCACGTTTCAAAAACTACAATTCAATGCCACACCTTCATAATTCAAGAAGAAAAGCCTCTATTTGTTTAGAATATTGTATTTATATTTATTGTACCCATGTTCTATGGTCCGGTATGGCAAAAATAGAGCTTTTTGGCTACAGACACCAGTGGTGGCTTTTCGTGTAAAAAGATGGATGTTCATGCAGAAAAGAACAACCACTGGGTTGTATGGTGGTGGATCTTTGATGTGGCCCTGAGAACCTTTTTATTAGGACTCATGAACGGCATCATGGATTTGTCAAGTAACACAAAAAAGAAATGGTCTCAGATCCCTTGCTATGTGTTATCCACCTCATCATACATTACAATAGTAGACTCAGTGATGTTATCTTGGCAAGGGGAGGGTGCACAAATATTTTCTTTTTTTTTGTTCTGAACAATTATACCTGAATGAAGTTAGATTTCTTTCCTGTTTTGAGTGTAAGATCAAGCTGATATTCAACAAGAAAGCATTTTCATAGCCTTCATATGTACCACGAGTGCCAGTAATTGTTGAGGGCACGTATCTTTATAAGGGTTCTATTCAACACGCTCTGTTTGCGTCACGCATTCTCTCGATCTCTGACCCCGTAGACCCGGTGTCCCAGAACTCGTCCCTGTCCTACTCCCGGGAGGTGCGTGGCGTTGGGGCCCAGCGCTCCCTGGCCTCGTCCCCAGGCGGAGAGTGTTCCCCACGTCCCTCTGTGGTGGGGCGCACCGGACAGAGGCCCCGAGGAGATGGACAGGATGGGGACGCCGCCTCCGACAGGTTCATTATGATGATTATTGATGAAAGTGCTTTACACATAGTGGGGGGGGGGGGATTCCTCATGCATTACCAATGTGTAAAACTCACCTGGGAGATCACTCCACGCTGATTATGAGGTGGAGATGTGACAAGTCATAATCGCCCATTTGGAACGCGAGGGATGATTAGGTTGCCGCGATGCGTGCAGGGCCAGGAGTGAGTCCGTACTATTGATTTACTCATGTGGTTTGCTGCTTCCCCGTTAACTCAGCAGTGGTAGCTCTCAGAGGGCTACAGCAGCGGCCCTGGCCTCTGGACAGAACGCCCCCTCGCCTGTGAATGCAGCCCAGCTGGAAATGCCCGATCTTGGGGTGGAGGACGTCCTCGCGCTGCAGCTCCAGCAGCTCAGCCTGGCCCAGTTCACTGTAGCCGCCATGGAGCACGCCATACCGCTGCTGAGAACTGGTAGGAGTGGCAGACTGTGTGGGTTTGTTCAAACATGCCTACCTTTCTCTACCTACCTCTCTATCTCTGTCTATCTCTCTGACAGTACGTTGTAAAAGTGTTCTGGTGTGTTATTCAGTATCTACAGAGAATGCTGAGGTGTCTCAACCCCAATCAGATGCTGTGAGCTTGCGTTAGTCTTGTTTCTTTTTTAATCAATTTCCCTCCCTCTCGCCAATTAACTATAAAGTGTTATTCTCTCTCCACTCCCCTCTTACCTTCCCGACATTTCTCCCCCAGACGGTGTGCGCGTGTTCCTGGGTGTGTGTGAGCTACTGTGTGAGGCTGTGGTCCTGCTCAGAGACAGTGTGTGTGAGCTGGTCTGGGACGATACTAGCATGGTGGCGATGGAGCTGGCAAGTTATAACACTGCTCAGTATTGATATCTTTCTGAATATTTACTCGTACAGACACAGGCAGACATTAATAGATAGATGGACAGAGTGTTGACACATGACAGACACAGGTGCAGAATTACCTCATTTATCTAATTCTTTGTTTAAACAAAAAATCTTAATCTAAAAATATTGTTGATGAGGTAAAAAAAGTTGATTCTTGTAGTATAAAAGACTCAGCATACGCTGAACATAATTTCGGCCCCACGGTGCCTCTGCAAGAAAGATGTTTATCTCATGATTTGAAATTTTACACACATGCTAAGGGTTACATTTTTCTAATCCATGCAGTATCTCAGACCTTTCTGGCTCAGGTTTGACTAAACATTGGAGAATGATGTGTATTCAGGAAGACCCACCATTTACATAATGACCTGGACGATGGTGTATTGTGGGGGGTGACATATTCGCGGTTGCCTTTTTATTTCTTCAAATCAGTGTTTATTCCCAATTGTTTTATACAATTCAAAAATGTTTTTTATCATTTATTTCCCTGATTTCATTAGGCCCTTTAGAAAAGGAAATGTGAACATATTTATGCACAGACGGTCTGTGACAGACATGATGACAGGATGGTGTAGATCAGCCCTTCTCCAGATGAACAGTCATTCATATATATTCACATCAGCCTAGTGACATCATGCAGTTTGCCTGAGCCATCCCACATAAACAACCTGAAAATTGGTTTTTAGAAGGCTCTTATACATATATTATAATTTTCACGTTTTCAGAGTGTTAGTGTTGACTTATAGTGTGGAAATTTGATTGAAATATTCGAATATCAGGTTTTGGAAGCGCTGGGCTTTTTGACACCACCTGGGATGAATAAATTAGGTTTGTATAATTCACAGATAAATCAACACTGTATAATGTTGTTGCTTAACTGTGTTGGGTGGGTATCTCTCAGATTTACTTAAAAGGCCTGCTGGGAAATATCCAAATATGGCTACAAAATAGTATTAATAGTCCAAACCCAATTTTCATCTTTGAGAAAGTGTAAAAATTAACATTGTTAAAGAGAAATTAGCTGTATATCTCTCAAATCATTCTCCATGATTGCTTCATCATGGTTCCCATTTGCCATATTAAGTGTACGGTATATTGTACATTTTTAATTCATTGTCTACTTCCTTACAAAAATAGTAAAGCATGAAAAATTCAGGTTTTTGGTTGAAGATTCATACCCAGGGAAATTGTTTTTTCTGGCTTAGCAATGAAGTTTAGTGAAAAATGTATAAAATTGGCCATTGTTTCAGAATTCAACAGACAAACATGTATGTTTTGGGAGTTACTCTATAGTAAATACTTTATGAATCCTGTAGTGCATTGTCACACGGTACTCCCAGAGTAATAGTACAATGTAGTGTATTTTTGTCTCTGTACATCTCTCTCCTGCTCCCTGGCAGTTTTGGTTAAATACTACCTTGTGCATTGCAGCGTCCAAACAGTTTTGTCATCTCTAGCTGGACAGCAGCTTCCTTTGTCACTGGAGAGCTTCTTCAGTGCTCTCGTGTTTAGACAGGCCTGTCAATGGGAAAAGTATCTGCCGCCCTCTCCTGGTGTCTACGTGCTGTTGTTGGCTTGGGTTTATGATTGTTGATTTTATTTTATCGGTGTTTGGGTGGTTTTCAGAGGGAGAAGCTGCAGTTCTCCATGGAGACACTGGGTGACATCATGACCTATCATAAGAGCTGTTCCTCAGACTGTCCTGAAAGCTCATTGGTCCACCACAGACTGGCTTACATGAGCACCGCCGTGTTCACCGTCAGACTGCTGCAGACCATCCTGCCTCTGGAGAAGGTGTGGCATTCGTGTGCTCACGCGCATGTTCTCAGGCCCGCGTCTTAGTTATTCACTGTCACAGTGGCACTCGTTGAACTGCCTTAACGTGCATTAGAGACCCTGACAAATAGTCGACTGACTTTCAGATATACGTTTCTCCTCTGCAGGCCAATGATAATCTTCCGGAGAGTGCGGTGGCTGCCATCCTGCCTCTTTGTCTGGACCGGCCCTTTGGTTCGGCCTATCCCGGCACAGTGGAGGCAGCTGTGGCCTACATGGAGCAGGTGAATCCTGAAGGCCACAAGCTCTTTAAGAGGGCCGGTCGCGCCGCTCTCTGGATGGAGTCGACCTGTCTGTTTCTCAAGGAGACACAGCAACAGGTACACCAGGAGGAGAAACCAGAGGCTGATGTGTAAAGGAATAGAAAGCACTAAAACAGCGCATTACTGGGTGCTGCCGTGAGTCAGAATAGCATCCAAATGGAACAGTCTGGGTTGTTGTGAAGGATTTAGTGAAATTGAAACATGTACAGTGGCTCTCAAAAGTATTCACCCACCAGGACTATTCCTCGTTTTATTGTGTTAAAACGTTACATCAGAAATGGATTTAATGGGTTTTTTGCCACTGATGAAAATGAAATCAGTGAATTGTTCTTAATGCTTTGCTATGACACACCTGAATGAGCTGTGGTGCAATCAGCTGTCTTTAGAAGTAGAAATGAGCTGATTGGAGTCCACCTGTGTACACTTAAGGTGTTTCACATGATTTCAGGTTAAATAAACACGTCTCTGTGAGATCCCACAGTTGGCTTATAAAATTCTTAACAAAATGTATAAGATTAAGATGAAGGTTATTCAAAAGCACCAATCATGGGTAGGATAGAACATATCCAAGGCATTAAATCCCCTGGAGCACAGTATAGTCCATTATTAAGAAATGGAGAGGATATGACACAACTGTGAATCTATCTAGAAAAGGCTGTCCTCAAAAACATAGCATCTGGGTGAGAAGCATTATAGTCAGGGGAAAAGTTGAATACTGTGGTTCAACAAAGGTCTCCATCCCACCTGGCGGAGTTTGCGCTATTTTGCAAAGAACAATGGACAAACCTGCTGTGTGAAAAGCTGTTAGAGACTTTTTGAGTTGACAATAATATTGGCCTGAAGGTGAATTCGTATGCAATCATTTATTTTTTAGTTGTAATTTTATTTTATTTTTTTATGGACCCTTTTGTCTTGATCTGTGGCAAAAACTGTCAAGTAACTCCTTTTTTGACTTGAACTCAATACAATGTGGTTAACTCCAAGGGCGGTGAATACATTTGAGTGCCACTTTTTATTGTCGTTTAATGCTCATGTTAATATTATGAGAAGAAAACTGTGCTCAAATATTTTACTGTTACACCTGACTTCTCTAAATTCTTGAATCGAGGGAGAGAAGAACTGGTTGGAACTGTTGGAACTGGCAGACCAAGCCACAGATGGCCTTCCATACCACCAGCATCTACCCCTCATCAAGGAGTGCGTCAAGATCTGCTCCCACCTGTGAGACATCTATTACTGATAGTCAATTTTTTGCATGTATCTATTGATTTATGTATCTGTTAAATCATTTGTGCAATGGCTGACTGGTGGGTGCATCATTAGGTGGAAGTTTGAACAGGCCAGTCCTCGGCTTCAGACAGACAGCCAGAAGGTTTTACTGAAGCTCCTGTCCCATCCCCTCCTCCCAGTCAAGACAGAGACTTACACCTGCATACTCAACACTGTCGAGGTACGTTCACAGGGAAGGACCGGTCCCTCTCAGAGTGTAAATGTTTCTGTTCATGGTCATCTGGGAAGACGGAGCTATATGGTCCTGTGAGCCTGTTGTTTACCTTTGACCCCTCTAGGAGTGTCTGGGGGTTCAAAACGTGGCCAGCCCACTGTCATCAGTCTGTAGTGGGGTTCACTTCCTCTTACACCCCAAAGTCCTCTATGAGATCAGTGTTTTTGGACTATGGGACCCAAATGGAGAGGTAATGTGTGTGCGAGTGTGTGTGTGCAAAACACATTTATTTCAAGTGTCTGTATAAGGCCAAGTAAAAGGTTGAACTGCATTTGTAAAACACTATTTCTTCTAAATGTCATACCTGGCTAAATAAAGGCTGAATAGCCAATAAACAGTTGGGTGAAGGACTGTGTTGTCATACAGTTGTGGTAAGGTTCAAGCGGTTGATGTGTGATCTATAGGTGAACTCTGCCGCCAAGGATATCCTGCTCTTTCTGCTGAAGGGACAATTAATGATGACACCATCAACGTGGGACAGGTTGATCCAGGCGCTTTCCCCGGTCATCCCTGTTCTGCAGGTACTGTACAGACACTCATGTACCTTGCTGCAACATCGCTGAGAAACAGAATGTCCCCTTAGTATTGTGGGGGGAAGGGGAGCATCTTAGTGCTTCACTACAATCTTTTCCGCTCCTTTCTGAACCCCCTTTCTAAACAAAACATAATCAAAGTGCAATTTCCGTGTCCTCCAAGTTCAAAAGCATGATATTGAGCTGCTGCCAAGCAATATTTTGTTATAGGCTAATTTGCATATTCTGTGATATTGTTGTTTTTCTGTAAAAATGAAAAAATTGATGTTGGGGTTTGAAGCAACAGAAATGCAGACAATTGAACATGAATATGCACGGGTTGTTGACAAGGTCGTCAGGTTTGATTTGAATTTGTAGAGGCCACTCGTCTCTTAGACCTGTCATGTTGGTTGTGACACGATGAAACATTCTCTAATTACATTGACGCATATTTATTTACTGTTGTGCTCAGTTGGAATTCCCATGCCGTGTGTGTGTGTGTGTGTGTGTGTGTGTGTGTGTGTGTGTGTGTGTGTGTGTGTAGAGTTACGCAGGCACAGAGGATGCGTTGGGATACTGTGTTCTGCTGATAAGTGATGTGTCAAATGAGGTGAGAGATGGCGTACTTCCAAACACAACCAAATTGAGAGCTGCACTCCGACTACTCTTCACTAAACAGCAGACGTAAGTGAAAGTGTGTGCATGTGCGCGTCTACGGAAGTGTCTGTTGGAGAAAACCGCAAACTTGTCTGTGTGTCGTTGTACGTTTGACGCTGCTGGGTGAATTTGACATTGACTCTCTGGGGTGTTGTAAAACCAGACAACTGTCTGAGTATTTAGCTATTCTACTCTCCAACACTGTGTGTCAGTGTTGATGGGCATATTACTGCTGTCACTTATTATCAGCTTTGATGGACTCATCAGCTGTGCGTCTCTAGCTGGGAGCTCTCTGTGATGGCTGTGGAAAACAGCTATCTCCTCCAAACAGCTCTTCCTCTGCTCTGCCAACAGTCCATCTTTCTTTATTGCGATGTGGATTCACTTATCTCCTGAATGTTGTGTATAGTTGCTATACACATTGTGGAGTCTGTAGCATGTAGGATTTATTTGCTGTATATGAAAGTCCCGTGACTTTGCCTGTTTCACAGACAGATGGAGGCACTCACAGAGACCCTCACAGAGACCCTCACAGAGACCCTCACAGAGACCCTCACAGAGACCCTCAGGCAGACAGATGCGCAGGCAGACAGATGCGCAGGCAGACAGATGCGCAGGCAGACAGACGCGCAGGCAGACAGACGCGCAGGCAGGCAGGCAGACAGATGCGCAGGCAGACAGACGCGCAGGCAGGCAGGCAGACAGATGCGCAGGCAGACAGACGCGCAGGCAGGCAGGCAGACAGATGCGCAGGCAGACAGATGCGCGCGCAGGCAGACAGACGCGCAGGCAGACAGACGCGCAGGCAGGCAGGCAGGCAGACGCGCAGGCAGGCAGACTGACGCGCAGGCAGGCAGGCAGACTGACGCGCAGGCAGGCAGGCAGACTGACGCGCAGGCAGGCAGGCAGACAGACACATGGAGACAGACAGTCACAGATAGCCAGACTTTGTTGGCTATTATAAAGACTGATTGGTGATCCACTGTTGTATTTGTGTCACTGTGGTTTGATTGCAGGCTAAGAGCTACAGCAGTACAACACCTTTTACCCCAGCTGACCAATGCCACAGCCAGACCCCCCCTGGACACTGTCCTGGCCTGTCTCCCTTCCCTCTACTGTCTGACCAAGACACTGGACATCACACTGGACAGCAGTGACAGGTCCTTCCTCAAGGTATGCTATTTAGACTAGCAAGCACAGACACACACAGTGCGTTTTCTCATTTGTGTTATTTTCTTCTGTTTGACCTTAGGTGGCGTCAGTGGAGAAGCTATTCAGTATCTTGACCTCTGACACCGTTGACTTGACCCTCAGGAGGTCAGCGGCAGAACAGCTGGCTGTCGTCCTACAGGGTGAACTGACACATCACATTCTTCAAACAGTGGGTTTAGGGTTGTCAAGGAACAAGGGATCAACAATGATAAATGTTGACCTAGAAAATCATGAGGAAAGCACATCAGGTTGAGGAACTTTTATGATACTTAGCCGAAGAAAATATATTAAACTTTCACTAACAAAAAACTGAAAAGCTTCATTTGTTTTGGCAAAGGCATTAGCTTCTATCTGCCGTTTGTTTAGGGTAAACAATAGAAGTCTTTGAGAAAAGAAATAAACACTAATCAGATTTATTTTAGGGTCTAGCATTTTTATGCAGTCACTGCCTAATCATTTGTACTAATGGTAGGCATACTGTTTAATGTATTTTTTTTTCATTTGTTTTTCTCAGAAACTGCAATGCACCCGGTGCTGAAGAGTCTTGGTGTAACCGATAAAGTGATCTGCTTCATCACAGAGTGTGTCAACGGCAGTATGACGGTGAATCCAACTTAACAACCGTCGTTGATGTCAGTGTGTGGGTTGTGCGTCCGTGTGTGTTTGTTAACGTGCGTGTGTGCGTGCGTGCGTGTGCGCGTGTGTGTGTGCGCGTGTGTGTGTGCGCGTGTGTGTGTGTGTGCGCGTGTGTGTGCGCGTGTGTGTGCGCGTGTGTGTGCGCGTGTGTGTGCGCGTGTGTGTGCGCGTGTGTGTGTGCGTGCGTGCTCTCCCTCCAGGGCATGGACTGCCTGTTAGAGCCTAGTGTGTGTGTCCTGAGGAAGCTGGTGTATGGCGACCCTTCCCTGAGACACCGTCTGGCTGAGAACTCCCCTCTCCTAATCGCTCTGCTCAGAGGTACGGTCGCAGCACTGCCCGATGCCGTCATACTGCTCCAAGCTTCGTTCACAACCCTCATTCGGTCGCACGCCTGCTTACACCGTCGGTCATTGCGTTGCACGGCCGAGGGCTACGTTCAAATGACGTCTCTTACTTAGAGTTTCGAGGTATGTTCACGGAACCTAAACGCTCGCATTAGGAAATGCATTTTGACGCACCTCTCAGGAAGGCCTCAGGAAGTGGTTACAATCGCACTGCTAAACCCTCAATGTAATCGGGTTACTGCGCCGAGATTTGTTTAAAAACACAGTCGCTCAGTGTTTCCTAATTGTTTGTTTACCCTGTTAGCTTCAGTGCTTATCAAGACAAACAGAAGGGATGTGAGTGAGGCAGCCTCATTGATGTGTCTCCTGCTTTTTGATGAGATTGCCTCAGTGGAAGTCTGGTAAGTGTTCCTACCTATCATCTCTTTATGGCCTGTTTTTTGTCAACTTAATGGGCTTGCTTTTGTGTTCTATCACTATATTTGTACCACAGCAAAGTTGTGTTTCAGGGTGTTTTTAGCTAAGATGGTGAACGGCAGACAGGATAGCTAGCAGAGATCAGAAGGGCAATATGTTGAACCCTGAGCCATGGCGACTCTGGTAGGCTGAGCTGTGCGTGTCTGCCGGGTTAGCTGCTTTTACCGCTAGACCCCGCGGGCCAGGACAATGTGTGGTTTAAGTCACTTGTTTTTCCTCATCAGGTCAGAGACATCCAGCTCTGATGTGGTTCTCGCACCCTTCTCACTCCCTGTGTCAGTCATACGAAGGTAATGAAGTGCTGGAATTTGATCTTCTATTTACTTGTCAGTGAAGTCTCTCATACCTAATAACTAATCTTTCTCTTTGTTTCCCTCTCCCTCCTGCCGTCCAGGTACAACCTACCGTTCCAGTCGTCATCGCACCACGCCGTGAGCCCCTACTGCACCGTCCTCCCCCTGAACTCTGACCTGCTGTCCCTGGTCCCTGCCAAGGAGGCGCTGCAGCTGGTCTGGAACACCGCATGGCACTCTGGGATAGATAACCTGCTGGAGGAGTTCCGGGGGATCCGCAGTGACATCGCCGAGTGAGTGATGTCATCACAGGCTACGCTTTAAGCCCTCCCATATGTGGCGTTTGTTTTTCTTGGCTTTCATTTGACCTGGGGAGTTGTTTTAGGATTGCTCACTAGCTACAGCGCTCACTAACGCGTTCGGGGGAATTGGAGGTTTCAGGTGTTTGTTGAACGAAGATCCTCAGAACTCTGTTTGAGAGGCATGACGAAGCCTCTCTCTGCCTCTGAACTACAGTAATTACACCAGATTTACACAACTAAACGATCAGTTCAGGGGTTTATTCATTTTGTCAAATGTTTTAGTTGTTCAAAGTTTAGTTCAAACAGAACTAAGCGGGGAGGAACCTACGTGAACAGCCAGGTTAAAGGTGATATCACGAATTTGCTCCCATCTAGTGGATGCTAGATGAATTACTGCAACGCCCGTTTGCTTCCACTTTTGGTTGACCTGCTCACCACAGCTCTAAAGCCTGAGCCTGTTAGTGATGAGTCCGTCTGCTCTACCCACAGTCCTCATGTGTTCCGGACACGCAAAGTCTTCCAAACACAGGAAGTGTTGTAGGACAGAAAATCCAGAAACTGAATCATCACACTTCAGAATACGACCCCATCATTTCTTTTCATCCAGGCAGAGGCACTACCTCCTCCGTTATGCCAGTGGTGTGGTTACGCTTGGGCTTACAGGGCATCTGCCCAGGGGGAGAATCTTTTCATCTTTTCACCATTTACAAAAATAGATCATGGATGTTTTTTTCCGTTAATGCAGCTGGGATGGTGTTAGGTAACAGAGGCAATGAGTGGTTCTTCACAGCCCTCCCCCATGTTTGTACTACTGAAAGGGGAACTAGTTTCCCATAATTTCTTGTTTTTGTCTAGTTTCCACAGTGATCTGAGACTGTCCGAAACGCAGGTTCTGTCACTCCGAGCGACGCACCTCCCCACCGGCCTCCAGGACTGCATCCAGGCCATCGCCATTGCAGCAGGTCACGCCTCTGTGAGCTCTGCCCTCTCCAGGCTCCGCCTCCACCTGCTGATTGACAAGCTGGCACTCACCAGCACACACACACACAGCTGCCGGGACACGCTCCACTCCCTCCCCTGGCAGCCTGCCATTGCAAGGTACACACACACACCTGTTACTGTCTCAGGGGAGGAGAGGGTGGAGCCCAATTTAATGTTCCCCAGGAAGGAAGCTGATAAAGATGTATTGAGTCGTGTTCAAACACTAGGCCAGTGTTCCTGTTATAGTCACTCCCTCATCTCCTTGATGATTAATTAGGTTCTACATGGTGGAGGGTCTTAATACAGGAGTATGATGTAGAGAGAAACCAGCTAACCCATGGACAATATGGGTGCGGGGGGGTGTGAATTATTTGTGGGGAATGACTTGTTTACTGTTCTTTGTGCTGTTTCTCTCTGCCCCCCCCTCCCTTTGTAGATTTTTGCTGGTGCGTCCAGCGTGTCTGGAGGATGAGAGGTTACTGGTGGATGTTGTAGCGTTCCTGAACAGCTACTTCAAACACAGTCACTCTGAGATAGAGGACGAGGATCTGCGCTGGATACTAGAGCTTCTCCTCAAACAGGTTAGCTCTGGAACCAGGACCTGTTTTCATCTACATGCCTCCTTATCTCATCATCTTGTCTCCTTGTCCACAGGTGAAGTGCTGATCAAAAGGGTCTGAGTGAGCTTCTGTAGACTGATCTCTTCTGTTTCTAGCACAGTGCCTTTTATTCCCGTCTCATCTCCTGCTTTCACATTCATTTGAAAACCCAGCTTAGGTGGGAGCAATGTGATGGAAGCCTATTTGCGAATGAGTTCTCTTCCTGTCTTCTTTGGGTTAGCTGGCTTCTCTCTACATTATACTCCTGTAACTCTCATTAAGACCCTCCACCATGTAGAACCTAAATAATTACCAAGGACATGAGGGAGTGAATATAACAGGAACACTGGCCTTGTGTTTGAACACGACTCAATACATCTTCATCACCTTCCTTATGTTAGTCTAACCTGGGGACCATTAGATTGGGCTTCTCCCCAGAGGCAGTAATGTGTGTATACATGCCTGCATGTGTTTGTGTAATCCACTTGAGCTCTAATCTCCTCCCTAAACATAAATCATCCCCTCTCGAAAGGCAGAAAGGCATTAATATCACATTACAACAACGAAATAGACTACTAGTAAACAATACAGATCATATGCATCATTGCTGAGGCAGTGGGTATTGTATTTCATAAAGGAAAATTCAACTCTCTGTAAGTGCAGGTGCTAGCTACAATATATGGAATCAGTTTTCCCTTGCTTAGTGTATCAGTGTGTGTATGGAACAATGTTGAATTTTTATTACTTGCTACTTGAGCTTCTTGTGTATGCCTGTAATAACCCTTCCCCTATCTCAGAATCGCCTCTCAGTTTCCATTTTCTCTCATTCTGAATGCCTTTAGTTATTTGGAATGTAGTAAGTAGGTTGGTGTGTAATGAGTGAGTGTCTGCGTAAAGAGTAGCTAGGTTTCCATTGTCTTCTCTGGTTATTTTCAGTGGATGTTTAGCAGGTGCGCGTAGAAAGTAGACCCCTCAGAGTGTTTCCATTGAATTGGCTGTTGAAACGCTTCATGCATCGGCTTCCCATCCCCCACATGGTGTCAAAATAAAGTGGCACAAGTGTTTCTATTATCCACTCAGCCAAATCGCGCGTTAGTGTAGTGACGACAGTCGGTCTGCCATGACTAACTATGTGTGTTGTGTCTTAGGCCAATAGACTCAGCTTGGATACAGTAGATGGTCAAAATGAACCAATCTGCCACATTCTAATCGTTGTCAGCCCAGAGATCTGAAGATTTCACAGTGAAATAAAAGTGATAGTTGGGAAGCATACATTGATTTAACAAGCAGCATCCTAGTTGTTAAGAATTTAATAGAATTGAAAAGTAATGTGTAAACATCACATGAACGTCATATTTCTTTCAAATTCGGTAATCTATTAGAAAAAAAATTAACCCCTGTTGAACATATCAACAATGATTTAACTTATATCACATATATTAACTTAAATAATTATCCTATATATATATATACCAGCAATTTCTATTACAAATGTTGTACAGATTTTATATATGACATTGTTTTTGTTTTGTCCATGTAAACTTGGGGGAATGGAAGCCTGCCCAGTGACGACATCTTAGGTGAGTCACAGCTTAACCTGTGATTGACTGTTGGCATCACTAAATGTGGGTATTTGTTGTTCTACACAGGAGACCAGCGCTCTACTGGACTTGCTTCTAATTGCTGAGTTGCAGAAACACACTCCGAGTCAGGGAGAAACAGAGGAGCTTAGGGCCCAGATCAGCCAGAGATTACAGAGGCAACTGACATGGTTCCTCAAGACTTTACTGCACCGCCTCACACAAACTACCGACAGGTATGGTTAAAATCACTCTCGGCCTCTTTCCCCTGGTTGTTTTCTTCGGGGGTTGTTCAATGTCTTGTTTTTTTTTTTTCAATGTGTTCACATTGGACACACTGTGAACTACACTAGAATGCACATTTTGGTGAACTTTCCTGCCATGTAACCGGCCTTCAATTAACTGGTTACCACGCATGTTTCCGAACAGTAACATTAATTAAAAATAAAGGAAACAAATGAACATAATTAAAACATGTTTGTTATTGAATTCCTGTAATGCAGAAGACGATTAAATCCTATGTCCTTTAAAAAACAAAAACGTGCCAAAATTTAATAGAAGAAAAGTCAGTTGATAACCGCAGGCTTGGTTCTTGCCATTCAGTTGCCCTAAGTGAGACAAAATAAAAGTCTATGCTCTCTTTTCCTAGCAAAACTACAATAGGAATATTGTGCTGTCAGCCAGCGTTGTTATGAATGCCCATCTGTGGATAGAATCATACATTTTTGCATTGTTAGGTCATTCATATTTAAGTCCCTATTGTGGCGTTTATTTGTCTACTTCGCCCACCAGCCTTCCTTTCTGTTTGTATTATGGAATTACCGCATGTTGTGTTTATGTTTATTCCTTGCATTGTACTGCTGAGTTGTGTGCTCCTAGCTTCTTAAAATGTATACAATAACTGTAACTCACTCTGGATAAAAGTGTCTGCTAAATGACTTGACTGCAACTGGAAATGTGTTAAGGGGTCTCTTGGAACTTGCAAAAATTTCTCAACTTGGGTCTAGCCCAAATCTGTTGCCAGCAAACTTGCAACATTGTAGGCAATTATTCTGGATTGTTGGAGGAGGGACCTCAGGACAGAAAAGGCTGCATTTGTGCTTAGAAGTATTTTTTCTAAGTTATGCTATTTAATATTGAGTTTCAGTATTGAGGGGGGGGGTTCTGAGAAACGATGCAACTAGTCATTCACAATTGATGTAAAAATACATAGTTTGTTGACTTGGAGTAGCTCAGCTCGTTATGGTAGTGAGTTAAGACAGTTGTATGTACTGTATATTGTATTTCCCCAAAGGATTGCTTTGATGTTATGGGCGGAGTGCTGTGACCAACAAAGCATTGGAGAGGCACAGAAGACATGATCAAGCTAGAAATTTTCCTCACTAACATTGGCATATTGAACGCTACTTGTCGTTTGGTAGCGTCAGTGTTTTCTGTGTTTTCTGTAGTCCAAATGCCACTGGGTGATAGACAATGTTTTGGGGGCAGAATAATGTGAATCCCAAACCAACCATGAAGCATGGTGATGGGAACATTAGGGTCTTCCACTAGACCTGGCCCGCTCCCATCATTCAGACATGAATTCCACATCGGACCAGAGAATACTTGAGTAGAATGTAAGCCGGTATCTGTCAAAAAGCTGAAGGAAAAATCAATCTTGCCCCAGGACGTTGATCTAAAATATTATTTTTTAAGCACAACAGAATGGCGTAGATTTTTTTTAAAGGATTGTTATGAGATGGCTGAGACAAAGCCCAGATCTTAATTCTGTGGAAATGCTCAGAGGGACTGAGTTAGAGTTATACCCTCAACATCATACAGCAATTCCTTCCAGTTCATGTAAGAGACTGATAGACCGTTACAACAAATGGCTTCATTAACTTATTTCTGCCCAACACCAGCTATTTAGCTTGGTGTGTATATTTTTTGCTGTTTGATCTAATGCAAATTGTAAGTTTTCACTTTTTTATATTTATATTAACAGAAGCACTGAATTAAATATAAATTATTCATGTTCAAATATGTCCAGAAAATGACTATCTGTACTTTCTTATATTTTTCTATGTAACTGATGAACATCTTCATTAAAAACGTCTAGAGGCTGAATCATAAGATGCAAAAGCCTTTAATGAGTTCCTACCTTGACCTTTTCCTTCTGGGCAGCTGAACACCTTTCATATGAAAACCAATACAATGGAACCGGAGAGAAACGTTTGGTTTCAGTGGCGTATTAGACAGGATTTATAAAATGATTGCCTCCAGGTTTCCATGGTCAGATTTTGGCTAGGCTAATGTACGTCAGTGCAAGGCAAGACTTATTATATAAAGTAAAATTTTCAGGTATTCTACAGTTGGTGTATGTTGTCAACTTCATAGTTTGCTACTGCCCCTAGCTCTTTGTAAAGTGGTGGGTTACACTCTGATAACCTACCTACTCTTGCAATCAATTGTGGGAGGTCCACTTCAATTACGAATAATACTTCAATGAGAAATAATATCCTCCCCTTTTTACCGGACCGCGTGAGCCGAGCTGGCCAAAAAGCGAATGTCTCTTACTGAGTGAGTGAGTGAGTGACTGACTGAGTACCCCTTGTTAAATAGCGTAGTGGTTAGAGAAGCTAACCTGAGTTCGTACAGTGAGGGTAAAAGTATTTGGTCCCCTGCTGATTTTGTATGTTTGCCCACTGACAAAGAAATGATCAGTCTATAATTTTAATGGTAGGTTTATTTGAACAGTGAGACAGAATAACAACAAAAAAATTCAGAAAAATGCAATGTCAAAAATGTTATAAATTGATTTGCATTTTAATGAGTGAAATAAGTATTTGATCCCCTCTCAATCAGAAAGATTTCTGGCTCCCAGGTGTCTTTTATACAGGTAACAAGCTGAGATTAGGAGCGCACTCTTTAAGGGAGTGCTCCTAATCTCAGCTTGTTACCTGTATAAAAGACACCTGTCCACAGAAGCAATCGATCAATCAGATTCCAAACTCTCCACCATGGCCAAGACCAAAGAGCTGTCCAAGGATGTCAGGGACAAGATTGTAGACCTACACAAGGCTGGAATGGGCTACAAGACCATCGCCAAGCAGCTTGGTGAGAAGGTGACAACAGTTGGTGAGATTATTCGCAAATGGAAGAAACACAAAAGAACTGTCAATCTCCCTCGGTCTGGGGCTCCATGCAAGATCTCACCTCGTGGAGTTGCAATGATCATGAGAACAGTGTGCAATCAGCCCAGAACTACACGGGACGATCTTGTCAATGATCTCAAGGCAGCTGGGACCATAGTCACCAAGAAAACAATTGGTAACACACTACGCCATGAAGGACTGAAATCCTGAAGCGCCCGCAAGGTCCCCTGCTCAAGAAAGCACATGTACAGACCCGTCTGAAGTTTGCCAATGAACATCGGAATGATTCAGAGGAGAACTGGGTGAAAGTGTTGTGGTCAGATGAGACCAAAATCGAGCTCTTTGGCATCAACTCAACTCGCCATGTTTGGAGGAGGAGGAATGCTGCCTATGACCCCAAGAACACCATCCCCACCGTCAAACATGGAGTTGGAAACATTATGCTTTGGGGTTGTTTTTCTGCTG
>JACXGI010000112.1:145927-191148 GCA_016801175.1 Esox masquinongy
CATCAAAGGGACGATGGACGGGGCCATGTACCGTCAAATCTTGGGTGAGAACCTCCTTCCCTCAGCCAGGGCATTGAAAATGGGTCGTGGATGGGTATTCCAGCATGACAATGACCCAAAACACACGGCCAAGGCAACAAAGGAGTGGCTCAAGAAGAAGCACATTAAGGTCCTGGAGTGGCCTAGCCAGTCTCCAGACATTAATCCCATAGAAAATCTGTGGAGGGAGCCAAAGTTTGGAGTTGCCAAACAGTCAGCCTCGAAACCTTAATGACTTGGAGAAGATATGCAAAGAGAAGTTGGACAAAATCCTTCCTGAGATGTGTGCAAACCTGGTGGCCAACTACAAGAAACGTCTGACCTCAGTGATTGCCAACAAGGGTTTTGCCACCAAGTACTAAGTCATGTTTTGCAGAGGGGTCGAATACTTATTTCACTCATTAAAATGCAAATCAATTTATAACATTTTTGACATGCGTTTTTCGGGATTTTTTTGTTGTTATTCTGTCTCTCACTGTTCAAATAAACCTACCATTAAAATTATAGACTGATCATTTCTTTGTCAGTGGGCAAACGTACAAAATCAGCAGGGGATGAAATACTTTTTTCCCTCACTGTATCTCCTCGCAGGCGAAGCGAAGTACACATTATGAATTATTTAGGATAGACGAAAACTTTGCTGACTAAAACCTTCAATATCTACATTATAGTAAGCCTGAAATAAAACGGTTTACGGTTATATTGCGACTGTTTCTGGTGGATTTTCAAAGTACGCATCCGTGCATGCGTTTTGGATCAGGATAGACAAACACATTTGCTGGCTACAACATTCAGTAGTTATGTTATAGTAAGCCTTAACTAAAACTGTATACGGTTATATTGCGACTGTTTCTGGCATGGAAAATCTTCAGTCTTGCTAGCATTTGCACAATTCTTATGATTATTCCTAGGAAGTTAGTAGATACTAGTAAGCCTATTACTGGCTAATAAGCTGTTAAAACGGCCAGTGGCAAAAGCCATACAGTTCATAGACACTATGGTGGAGGTAAACTTAATAAGAAACGTTAGTCAGTTTAACACAATGCTCAATGGTGTCTAGCGACTGCTGAAACGTGTAATGCCGTGGCGTAGTGGTTAAAGACAGTGCTTCTCATGTGGAAGACCTAAGTTCGAATCTATTGAGAGCAACAACATTTATTAATTATTTCTGGTAGATTCCACGATTCTTTCGTCTTTTCACTTGATGAAAATGTTAGTTATCGTCACCTTTATTGATAGTTATTGTATCAATGTAATTCACGAATGAAAGAAAGAAAAAAGTAAGTTGTTATGCCATGAAAGAAAAAAATACGTTCTTATGCCATGAAATGAAATAGCTTTGGCAGACTCGCTAGCAATTGCTCAATTCTTATGACTATTCCAGTAAATTAGTAGATACCGGTAAAGCTTATTACTGGGTAATACGCTGTTAAAACGGCCAGTGGCAAACGCCATACTGTGCATAGACGCTATTTGTGGTGGAGGTAAACTTAGTAAGAAACGTTAGTCAGTTTAACTCTATCAGTGTCATTCACGAATGGCCAATTAACTGTTAAAACGGCCAGTGGTAAAAGAGGATTTGTTCAGGATAGATACAAGAGGCTATACTGACACACAGCAAATGTACAGCTCCGTGGTGTAGTGGTTAACGACATAGCCCTTTGCGTGGGTGACCCGGGTTTGAATCTTGAGAGGGCAACACTTTCTATTGCGGGCCGGCTGAACTAGGCTTGCCTGGTTTCTTGTTGATTATTGCCATCAAAGCACAGTGTTTAACAAGCTATAGCATTTAAAATTGTTGGACAATGACTAAGGCCTAAAAAAAAGGTCAAGCATTAAACGTTAGCGTCCCCTGAGTTCACAAAAATTGTTGGAACGAGTCCAAGTGAAAAACACTATCCAGTAAAGCTCCCCATCCAATCGTCAGACTATCTCTGGTGTTCATTAGTGAGAGTATGGAGTAATTTGTATTAAAAGCATCTTGTTGTTTTTTGCTTGAGAACTCCCTGTAGGCTTTTCTGTAACTCTCCCACACACAGACACACAAACGTACACACGGACAGAACACCAGCAACACAGCCAAAATGGTGACTAAGACTAACAGGGTAAACTAAAGCAGCCATTTGTTTTGGGTTGTGTCTGACTACACACTAGGTTTGTCTTGACTGTACTCTATAGGTATAGCTCAGCCTGGTGTGGAGAGGTTTACTGATACGTTATACTGTATCCTGTTCTATTTTTCTTTTTGCAGTTCAACCACAGTACTTTTGTCATGTCCCTTGGCCAGAACAGAAGTTCCTAGGGCCATGAAAGCTGCCCCATTTGACTTTTTTTAACCCCTATCTAGCTAACAACCTCTGACTATTGAATGTCTTTATTCATAAATAAATTGAAAACAATTCTCCTAAACAGTGACCTAAAACATGACTTAAGACAATGAATGCTGTGTGGAGGTGCGTGCGTGCATGTGGAGGCGCATGCGTGCGTGTGTGCACACTCACGTGGTATTCACACTGCCTCTGGGTCTGGATTCATGTTTAATAACCTGAAATTATAGAAGAGACTGAACAAAGCTCATGGCTGCATGGAGATGCGTTTGTTCTTTTTTTCCCCTTGATGTTGGTCTCATTAAAGATGGTAATATTTGTCTTTGCCCACCCTCTCTCACACATTGTTCCCCTTCTTCATATTTCCTCTTCTCACCCATCTCTCTCTTCCTCCCGCAGGCTGTGCTCGGCATTGGCAGGGCCCTTTGTGAGCCAGCTGGCAGTGCGGTTGCTCCAGTGCCTGCGGGTGTCCGATGCCCCGCGCTTCTACGGCCTCCCCAGTCTAGAGAGGACTCTGCTGGGTATGGTCAGCCTCACAGCCCAGCCCGGTTGGAGCTCCCACTGCCCCACCACAGAGCCCCATTCTCTCTGCACCACGTACCTTAGTGGACTGCTGGAGGTGTGTTTGCGGGGAGGAGGTTGATTCTGTCTCAGTCCACCTCCCTGTTTTGTCCCCAAAGCTCTCCCATCTCCTTGCAGCGTAGGCCAGACGGAGTCCGCGGACTGCAGAAATTTGTCAAAGTCAAAAGATACCCACAGAGCGAATTACTCAAATTGTCACTTCTAGAAATGATGGGGAAAATACCTGTGGAATAATTAACCACGGTCAGCTACTAAACATGAATTAATGCAGCTTGTTATTGATTGAATGATAAGCAGGCTTGTTCTGGGTGAGGTGTTAGGAACGAGTTATCCCAGCTGGCTCCATCTGGTTCTAGCCATTGCCGAGAACGGCAGAGCACAGTCTTGTTTGCTCAGCTAAACCAAATAGTGCTCATTGTAGCTTAGTTCAGCATAAGAAAACACAGCACAGCAAAACCTATTCTGGCATAGTCTGGGAGAGTCTGGAGAAATGGCACTTTTTGTACTAATGTACATAACGTGACCCGGTGCACCCTAACCTTGTACTGGGCCTGTCTCCCTCTCCAGACTTTGTCAGGGGTTCAAAGCAAATCGTGTTTTACTGGACCTCAGTTTGGACCGTATTGGCCTGAATTAATGCATAAAAGCACATTTTCAGAATAAGAAACACTAGGTCCTTAGGTTATGGTTATGCTGTGTTGTTGTAGGTCTTTGTCTCAGATGCAGAAAAATATAAACATTTCAGACTATTTCCTTAAAACAGGTAGCCTATAAAGATTTTGTAATTGAAATTAATTACTGCATTTTAAACTGTCCTAGATCTTGATGAGTGGCGTGGACAGTAAATAAGAATTGTTTTATCCCCCCATGTTTTATCTAAAGTTTGGGTATAACAGAGAGGATTAAATGTTAACGGTAGCCTATGTTGCCAAGCTCATTGAGAATATACCTTATGCAGCTGGCAACATTGCAGCATCTCCCTTCTCCATTCAAACAGCCCTTGGCAGCTGATTCTGACCGGGCCAAAGAAATGACACATTTGTTAACCATCTTTTTTTTATAGCTGCGGAATAACAACGAATATCTAAGATTTGCCTTAGTTCATAAATTATTCAGGGAGAGCAGGGTCGAGCAGGAGTGAATGCGCTGTCAGGCTTACATTGCTCTCCCCCGACTAAAGTACTTCGATAGAACTTTGTGAAATAACAATTATCCACATGAAAAAAAAGTTTTTCTATCACTGTGAAAACAGAAAATTTGGCAACCGCAATCTATTGTGGTACATACCTTGTACATTTTGTCATGTCAGGTTGCGGCCTTTAAAGTTTCTTTTCTAACAGCTTCTCCATAGACTGCTCATTGGCTTACTGCACCTTCTCCCTGAGTGAGAGAGTGCCATTCATAGAGAGAAAGTTCAGCGGTTACGTCAAGCGACTTATGAATCTTCGATATTCGTCCTTATTCCCCTTTAAGATCACAAAGTGTCAGCTCCCATTCTTCTGTATACTAAAGCCAAATCTGACGTTTTCAATGAGTGGATAAATGCACCCTGTGTTGGTCTTAGTGAACAGTGACAGCCCATCATATTACCCCAGGCTGGTAGACGGGATTGGGAAGTAGCATACGGTGCTGCTGACACACACTCTTCAGTCACAAGTGGGCATCGGGCCCGGTGTCATGGTGTCTTCATATTCCTTACCGAGTGGGACGTGTGAGGCAGAGTATTACTTTGTCTGTTAGTGTTGTCTTTTAGAAGCACGATAGCTCTACTTTTAGTTAATGGTTATTGCAGCTTCTGGCCATCTGCCAATCTGTGGTTCTCAATGAGTTCATAGCACTTAATTGAATCCAGCTGGTAGTTAGGACTTCACAACTGGTAAATTCCCATCTCCAAACTGGTTATGAAAGCAGCATCAGAGTAAAATCCTGAGGCCCTAGTTCACATTCTGTCATAGTAGACAATGCCTGGTACGTTGTGAATGCTGATACATAATACACTTCGCCGGCGGTGGTTCCTGTCCAGGTGGTCTCGTCGTTCTATGTGGAGTGGGGCGGTAACTCGATGTCCTTCATGGGAAAAGGCGTCACCAAGAACGCTGTCGTCTGTCTGCTACACCTGTCCCACGAGATGATGGCCCAAAACAAGGACAAGGTCAGTAGGGAAATAGTTTCACCCCTGAGGTACGGACGTTTCTGTATAAAACTGATGAATGAAGTTTGTTTGTTTAGCATGCGCATCTTGTTGCTGCTTCAATCTGGATGTCTGGACGTATGTGATTGTCTTCTTTTTTGGGGGGGAGGGTTCCAGGAGTTCATTTCCCAGTGGTCTTTGGGGCAGGAAGTGGGATCTGATGAGCCTAGTGGATCTACGCTTGGTCTGGCCTGGCTAATACCGCTATGGGTAGACAGAGACCCAGAGGTAATGCGCAGGCACACACACACACACACACACACACACACACCAACCGTCATCTTGGGTAAGAACAGGCAAGAAACAAATATGGGAAGAAGCAAGTTTTTATTTAATGGAAAGAGTTTGTCATATTCTGTCTAAGATGGTGGGGAAACACATTCAGACAAAAGTTCTCTGCTCCAAAGTTTCTTATTAAACCAGTGCTTTCCTAGACTAGACTTCTGAGGGACACCATCATATATAACTCCTACGCTTCAGTTCACAGGCACTGACAACCAAAAGCAAATGGCAGTTTTCTTCTCCCCTTCTCCTTTTTTCTCTCTTACTCTATAAGTTATTTTGAAAAACTCACTTGGCAAGTAGGCTCCTTCTCAGTTGATCACAGCCAGTGTCAGTGACACTGTAAAGTGACAGTGCAAATAACCAGTGCGCTGGAACAGTGCCTCTGACTATGGGGACACTGGGGCTGTCAGGCAGGTATCCATCATGTTTTAATCTGGCTGCTGTTGGATTCACACTCAAACCACCTGCTTCCACTGTCTTTCCCCTCTTGCCTTTTCCTTTCTCTTCCCTCCAACTCGCTCCCCTGCTCGCCTCGCCACCACTTTCTTTCCATTCAACTCCTAGGTGAGGTTTGCCAGCCTTGGTGTGGGCTCTGCCTTGTCTTCCGTGCCCAGTGGGTGCCAGGCTCTGAGTAGCAGTTGTCAGAATATAAGTGGAGGTCTGTGGGGAACTCTCCTCAACATCTTCTTAGACCAGCAGGAAAGCAGCATGGTCCGCAGGGAGGTATGTTACGCCGCGACCTGTCCTGGAACAACTAGTAGAGACAGTTTGGCCGTTGTACTTTACATGATTGTGATTTAAGCATCCACAGAAGCCATGTTGGCACCTGCTGGGTAATATTCAACAATTGAATGTTAATTGACATCCATCGTTAATAAACAGTAAAAGAGGGAAAATGACTCTAAATTGAGTGGAACCATTTTTTTTTTTGTGCTTGCAGTACCTGCTATGTACAGCTAGATGTCAGTGTTGCAGTCTCGTCCTCTGTTTCTCTAGGCAGTATTCATCCTCCAGAATCTCCTGGTAATGCCCATGCCTTCCACCACAGACCAGGCCAATGACTCCACCTGGCAGGTCAGTGGCTCTTCTGGTTGTTTTGTTGCCGTCTTATGGTAAACCTGGCATTGACTTAAGTTAATGACGTGGTAAGTCCTTTCCATTTAGTTTTTCCCTTGTTCACATTGTGACTGAACCTCTCCACCCGCTGTCTCCCTAGAGTCCATGTGTTCATGATGACTCCTCCGGCGTGTCTCTGGTCGGTCTTCCTGCCCTGCAGGCTCTTCTCTATCACTGTCAGTTCTTCCAGCACGCGGCCCAAATGGCCACGTCCTGCTACCGGGGCAGGTACGCCTTCGACCTGACACCGTCCGCCAGAGACCCAGGCCCGCTGGACAACACCACTGAAGGTACCGGGCCTGCGTCTATCCATACCTCTGTCCTGGCTCTCTGTTGCTCTGTCTGCTTTCAGTCAGGGGATCCTATGTGTCTGTTGGCTTACGGAAAGGTGGTAGTATGTCTGAAATCTTACGGAAAGGTGGTGAGTATACACAAGAGGTTCAGTGTTCGTCCGGAAATGGGCCTGTAAGCTTTTTCTGAAGGTATTGTGTGTGTGTGTTACGCATGCAGGTACCCTGTATGTGCGTTTGTGTTTTTCCCCTCCTGCCGTTTCCCCAGGTGTCCCTTATGTCCTGATTATGCTCGTTGGTGTTTCCCACCTGGCAGTCATGAGTGCAGCGCCTGACTGCTGAGGTGGACCAGTCAGTGGACAACCCTCCTAATTGCACCACCTGTTCCGTTTTCTGTTACCCAATCACATCACACATCACTGGTTTAAAAACCCAGTCAGTTGGTTCTCCCAGAGGGACTCTTTTGCTTTACCCCACATGGACATAGACACTCTTGAGATACATACCCTTATTGATAGACAGACACTTTATTCATTCATACATCACTTTGATACATCAGTTTAGCACATATATCTCACTTTGTCCTGTTTCATGTATGTATTGCTGTGGTGTTTTGTTTAGTGTTGTCTAGTCAATTGTTTGCTGTGTGCTGTTTAGTCCTTGTTCAACCTGTGTGTTTTTGTTTGTCCCTGTGTCCCTGGGAAAAGGGGTTTTTAGCAAGTCGCCCTTGGGCATACACAACCCGTAGGAAAACTTTGTCTAAAAACACTAGTCAGAACTGAACGGACTAAGCAGTTCTTGAGGCAGGCAAGTTCAGTTTAGGGGTGTTTGACCATATTTCATTTATTGGGTCCAGCTCAGCCCCTTTTCCCTAAAAACCGTGTGTTTATAATAAACATTTTATGTTTGACGGTAGCTTTAGTTGTCTGTGTCATTTGTTCCCACTGTTCATTTACACCACTAATTTGCATGAGTTTTATGTTACGGGTCTCTGTACCATCCACCCTAGACTGCTAGAGCCACAGGGTTCGTAACTGTGTGTGTGTGTGTGTGTGTGTGTGTGTGTGTGTGTGTGTGTGTGTGTGTGTGTGTGTGTGTGTGTGTGTGTGTGTAGATGCGGATGACTCCTTGGGGCTGTGGAGGTCTTCTAACCCGGCCCCACAGAGCAGGGGCTCTGGGTCCCTGTCCACATCCAGCACCCTGGTGAGTAAAACCTACAGCAGGGCCGGTACCTCCGGAGACCTCCCTGTTTGTATGGGCCGCAGAAGCTCTGGTTCTGATTGGATAAGAGTATTGTGTAAAGATGTTTGGTCCTCCCCAGGTCTTACCTGGGGGTTCTGGGCGTCAGTCCCCCATGCCCACCTCCTTCAGCGCCACTGGACCTGATACCCCCGCAGGCCGACTGATGGCTCAAGGTCTGCGCATGCGTTTTCTGTCCACGTCTTTTTCTGGCCACTGATGTTTCTGTCCTCTTTTTTTTTTTTTTTCCATTCTACTGTCAAACCTCCGGCTTTAAAACCTTCCACTAGAACCTAATTGCTGCAGTACCAGCGTTTTGTGCACTGCTCTTACCCTGTTTGGCTTGATCAGGCTGTTGTGATGGTAGCAACTGTGTGTACAGTATCTGTATCTGCTGTAGATATGAGCCAGTATTGTATAGTGCAGATCTCCCTTAGCAACTAACCCATGAAGTGTGAATTATTAGGGAGCCAGTTTTGTGCACAGTTGTTCTCCAAGTCAACCTTGATACTATATGGTAGCTAACTGCCTCTGCACAGAAACATGTTTGGTGTGATATTTGGCCCTTGTAATGTTTTGTCATTTCCCTGCATTGTACTGTAGGTCAGACTCCCATCTGCTCCTCTGTTCTACTGTACAGGTCAGAGTGGTACAGATACCAGTGGCTCTGTCCTGTCCCTGGACTCCAGACTAGGCAACGTCGCTCCTTACCCCTCCTGTGTTATGGTGACCCCTGACCTTTTATCGGCCGTTTGTGGCCTCCTGGCCAACCTGTTAGCCGTGCTGCCAGAGTTCACCCTATCAGCTATCGGACACAGCCAGCTTCTCCAATCATTAGCAAGGTCAGAGGTTAAACATTGCTCCTTTTGCAGTACTCTACTGGTTGTTGTGCGTGACAGTGTCCTGTCTAAAAGCATGGACTGAAATCTGGTTTGTGTTAACTGTATTGTAGTGTCGTGGACGCGTTAGCTATAGAGCGATGTCTGGGGGAGCTGAAGACCCCTACCACTTTGCCTGAGGACCAGGAGGATATTAAAAGCCAGGTAACTGTGGTACCATCATGCAGTACCAACAGGTGCTTTAACTGAGACTCACCTTATTACGTTATGACATCATGATTATTGGTCTATTTATTCATGTGTCATATGGTCAGCGTATGTGATGGCGCTCTTGCTCACCTGAAGACCTCCGTTAGCTTTGAACCCTGCTCGGTAATGTAGGACCGTGCTGATGGGCGATGCTGGCCATTTTGTGCAGCCCATTCACTGGTCAGCTAGCTGCACAGTCAAGGACAGAACTTAGGCAGTGGTGGTCAGCTTGGTGCTATGGAAGAGCCTTAGTCCGCTACGCCACCTTGGAGGCCCCAAATGGTAATTTATTTGGCAATTTTTGGTATGCACTTGTTTTAATGGTCTAAAGTGTTTTGCGCACTGCATGCTGTGGTCTTAAAACTTCAATTATTCTTTTTTGTTCTAAAAATATAATAGTTGGGGGAGTAAAAGAAATGCTCTAAACCACTTCGAACCAACTCCTATTTTATCGTAATTTCCACTTGTTCCACTTGATATGCCTTAAAACGTTTTTTATTTAGGTCTTCATTGTTGTGATTTTTCTTTTGTTGTCTATATCACCAACCCTGTGGTTGGCTTGGTGGCAGATTGGAGAATGAAAAGATGGGGGCGATTTCTGCTTTCACTTTGAATGAAATGTATTTTTTTTTCCACCTACCCACTGACAGATGTAAACTTTGCTCTACCTAAAGATAGCATCCCATCACATTGGTTTAATGCAGTGAGCGCACACTCCCTGGAGATGTAACTAATGGGTGGATCTGTGTCTGCACGTCTGTGTGTGCAGGAAGTCAACAGAACAAATACGACGGCAGGGTGTCTGTTGGCAATGACTGGGTCTCTCTGGCCACACTTAAACCCTGATCATCTCTTCCCTGTTGGCCATGATTGGGTCTCTCCAGCTACACTTAAACCCTGATCAGCTCTTCCCTGTTGGCCATGACTGGGTCTCTCCAGCTACACTTAAACCCTGATCAGCTCTTCCCTGTTGGCCATGACTGGGTCTCTCCAGCTACACTTAAACCCTAATCAGCTCTTCCCTGTTGGCCATGACTGGGTCTCTCCAGCCACACTTAAACCCTGATCATCTCTTCCCTGTTGGCCATGACTGGGTCTCTCCAGCCACACTTAAACCGTACCCTGATCAGTCCTGTTTTCACTGAGATATTCAACCTGTCACTAGACAGACTGTTCCCGCACAATTTAGATCCTCCGTCCCGCAAAATCCTGTGTCCTTCCTGAATGACCTAAACTAAACGACGTAGCACTCAACCCGTTCATCTCATTATTTAAAATGTCCGCCATCAATATTATTGTGTGCGTGTGCGTGTGTCTTCAGGTCCTCACCTTGCTTCAGTTACTGTCAAGCTTCTCCAAGTTCCTGCAGTCATGTGTCACGCTAAGCTCCGATCTGATTGGTCAGATGGACTTTCTGAAACCACTGCTGGCCAATCTCTTCACTCTTCTCACACTTGACACCAAAGACTTGGGTAAGAACTTCACTTTTTGGTCTAGGCCTATATGATTCTCCACAGACCTAACCAAATGTACTCTTGCCACTGGCTGGATGTAATCAGGTACTATATTTAGGCAGGTATTATGCCGTTCACATGGCAACATTACCTTTTTCTAGCTGGATGAATCGTGATGTAGCAGTGTTACGGGTCCTGTCCTCATCTGAAGTCATAATTAAAAGTGTATTAAGATCCCCAATGGGAGCTCATTAATGACAGTCTGTTCACCTCAGTCCTATTGTTGATGTCTTTTTTTAATGAAGCACTGTTCAGCTCCTTAGCTCCTGCTGAGATCTCCAGTGTAACATGTAAGTTTACTTTCCTGGTGTGATCGTTTGTGTAATCTCCCTCGCTGTCCCGTGTTCGTGTGCTCTGGGCCTCTCGTCAGACGGCGGCGTCCGCGGCGCGGTGTGTGTGTGCTGGGCCGACGTGTTGACGCTCCTGGCTACCCTGGTGAGAAGGGACAGCTGTGCAGCCTACCCGTCTGTCGGTGCAGCGCTGGTGAGACGCTGGAAACCGTTCACAGGTATCCACAGCATGCATTGGCTGACAGGAGAACGCAGGCTGTTGTTATTTCACCGTGTATGTTCCTCTCTCTATTTCGTGTTTCATTCAAATTTTTTAGAGAAGGACCCATAAGCAATTCACTGTTAGTTCACTGTTTCTCACATGTTGGTAGCGATGTATGTGACGGTTTTTGTTTTTTGACATGTGCGGCGATATTTTTGGAACCTGGGTGACTTGCGACACATTCGTTTCTGTGGCAAAGGAGGCTGCAGTGAAATCTAATGAGCCGTGTGTGTGTGTGTGTGTGTGTTTCTGTGTGTGTGTGTAAATGTATGATTGATTGCATTTCGTGTAATGTAGGCAGAAGTGCCTGAGTCTTAAGCTGTCTGTCTCAGGGATTTAAGATTTGGTTTTGCTGGGCTGCAGGATGTTGATTAATTCATAAAAATGTAAAACCGTTCATTCACTCTTGCCCGTCTTATCGTGGTGTGTGTATTGCAATGCTTGTGTTCATCTGTGTCTCCAGTCACGTTGACAGTGTGCGTGGGCGTGTCGTGCACTGACCCTAACCTCCACATGACTGCACTACGATTCCTGTGTGTTGTCCTGTCTGAGGAGGCTAAGAGTCGGCACCTAGAGGTCACCATCCTGACCTCTGACTCACAGCTGACCCCTCTGTCCGAGATCCTGAATGGGGCTTCAGGTGAACAGCTCTGTGAACTACTGCTGCAGGTAACAGCCTTGCGCGCGCGCGCGCGCACACACACACACACACACACACACACACACACAGACCTTTGATAAAACTAGAGCTGAGGTTGTGGATTGCTTGAAATATCAATCCTCTTTGAAATTGTGTCACTTCACCTGTTCCTTTGGGTTTGTGTTGGCAGAGTTTTGAGAAGCGTGCCTTCCAGGACCCGGTGAAGAAGATGACAGCTAAAGCCCTAGTGGCTCTCCTAGCCTGCAGCCCATCTGCTCAGAGCCACGCTGCAAAAGGTACTGCAGAGAGATCATTAATAACCCGAGGATGGGAATAATACCCAGGACTCAATGCCAAGGGCTCTGTATGGAACCATAGGCTGTGAAATGACAACCCTGCTCTGGCCTCAACACCCTAGCAGTTACTGTTGCTGTGTTTGACCCAGCGGTCTCTGTGTCCCTCTGTGTAGCTGGTTTGATAGACAGCAGTGTGGAGCAGATGAAGCAGATCCACAGTCACCTCCAAAAGGAGTCAGTCCGACCCGGCAGAGGGAGAAGGAAGGTGAGTCGTCATTGTCTCAGCCCGTCTTGTTTTTGGCCGCTGGACGGTCGGAACTAGGATGACAGCGCCGTGGAAATGACTCGTTACTTTCATTTCCATTAAAGCCGTTCTGTGTGTTATTGGTTGGATGAAGTGATCGTCTAACAAGCTGTAATGTGCCTGTTCTCCCCATCAGGAGGAGAGCTACATGAAGGAGCTTAAGATGTGTCTGGAAATCCTCAGGAACTGTCTTTACCTCAACAGCCAATCCAAAGTGAGTATCCTGCCTCACTGTTCCGCTCCTAATAGGTTTTTGATGAAGGCCATTCTGGTGCTGACTGTGTCTGGAATTAGATGTAGCCCGAATGATTCTGTCTGAATGTGTTTTCATCATTTTTAATCCTCTTTAATGGGAAATGCTGAATTGTTCTGATATATCGGCCACTCTCCGCTTTATAGAAAGCGATTGTAGCCTCTGCTCTGCGGTAGTTGGATTTGCATGGATATTGGGATGGGATGGGAAGGGGAGTTATGTGTTTTGTTTTCTCTACACATCCCCCCTGCTGGCCTTCATGTGCTTGGCTGGCAGAGTGGAGGAACATTGTCAGGCTGACAATCACTTGGATTGTGTGTGTCTGACTGTGAATCAGCATGTTTGGAATGTAACATCCACAGATGATTAAATGGGGTGAATGTTGATTTTGTGTTTCTCTTAAGGCTGTGGCCAGTGACTGTCGTTTGGCTGCTGTGCTCCATGCCCTTTGGCCCTGGTTCTTATTGGATGATGGGGCTATGGAGGCAGTGCTGGAATTAGTGTGCGTCTACACAGCCAACTGTACCACAGGTCTGTGTCTGTGTCTGTGTCTGTGTCTGTGTCTGTGTCTGTGCGTGTGCGTGTGCGTGTGCGTGTGCGTGCGTGCGCGTGCGGAGCCCTGTGTGTTGGCCCTTGTGCCTGTCATTCCTGCAGTCTGGTCAGCGATTTGACTGAGTCATATAACACACACACACACGCAAAGACAAACCAAACCCATTGTCTTTCCTGGTCACTGTTTACACGCACTCCATCTCACTGTATAAGCATGGCGTGAGTTTGCAGCCCACTAGTCCTGCTGCAAGCCTGCCAGCCACAATGGGAACACTGTCAGTGTGTCAGAGCAGACTGCCCCGCTGGGGTGAAACATTACTGTAGGTACAGTATTCTGGGCCGTGAACCAATGGGGCATTCACCCGGGAATGAGAATGCGTTCCATTGTCTCCTGAGGTGCCGGCATTCCAGTATTTCTGTGAGATAAAGATGAAGATGTAGCCGTATTTTGTGAACACAACAGTACCAGAGGTTTTTAGCTCTGATAAAACAACTGCTTCTGTATGTTGCCTGTTGGTGGGTGTTTGTAAAGTTACAGCCAGTGTCTCTGAGGTCATGGAAAGAGGCGCTCACGCTGTGTGGAACAGAGACAGGATGCTATTTGTTTTACACCTGTGCTGGTCTCTGTGATGCAACCTTTGAGACGTGTGTGTGTGTGTCTGTGTTTGTTCTATCGCCTCGCTTCTGCTCCTGCTGTGAAGCAATACCAATCAGTCATGTCGAGCCTAGCATTTGGTAAAGGTTAGCCTAACAGCTGCTGTGTGTTCTGACTGCATGATGCCAGTATTTAGATTAGGCCTTGGTACAAGCTTTCAAAGATTTTAAAACAATGTTCTCATCTTAGGGAAGCCAAATTTGAGAGTGGTAAGGCCAATTTTTAAAATTATGTTATTCTCCTAGATATCGGCAACACGGCCCCTTTAACCCAGGCGACCAGTCCTGTACACTTGAATCCCTCTCTTCTGACCAACATTCCTAGTAAACCCTACGGATTTAACATCCCAACCTCTTTCCACGTTTTTGGTCGTGCCTGTATCCTACAACGCCTATCCATATGACTCTTCCCTCTCTCCCCCCAGCCTGTAGCGCTGTGTGTTATGGTGTGGCCCCTGGCTTGGCCTCTGGTCCCCGAGGGCCCCCAGGTGGTTCCCTGATGCAGTGCGTCATGAAGTTGGCCTCTGTTGTTGCCTCTGACAACAGCCCCATCCAGCAGCTAGCCTTTTCCCTGTTGGCCAACCTGGCCATTAACAAGGACTGTAAGGGAGTTCTGCAGAAGGTAATGTATTACATTATTACCTATTCACATGATCACCTAGCTGGGCCTTGAAAAAGGTTGCAGTGTGATTGGTGTTTATTCATGGACATACATTTTTTTTGGTCTCTTTGCAACTTGAGTAACAGTCATTTTCACTTGGCTGTTTCAAATTCAGGTCTCCAGTTTCAGGTGTACTTTGATTGCATTCTTACACTGTATGTTTAAGATGGAACTGAGACTTCAGGTTCTCTTGCTGACTAAAGTCATCACCTTTGGGATAATTTTTAATACTGTTATAATACTAGTTCTTTGATTTACATTCTTGTTATTTACATTTACACACTTATATGTATGGAGATAAAGCAGATTACATTCCTCCCCCATCACATAATTATTTAATAATAAGCTTAGTTATGCACTACTTCCCTTGAACAACTGAGCCAGTCACATCAACCGAGAGTATTTCTTTGAAAAGAGCACAGCTGGAGAAATTGGGAGCCGGTGAGTCATTTAGATCTGGCTTGCTAGCTATTTTGCTAAGTAGGCGAAGTTGATGAAATAATGAGCAGACGGGGATTCATAGTGTGATCTTTCTAAATGTTTGTCCAAAACAGTCAAAGGGCTTTGGATACATTCATTTACCACTAGCTTCACTGACTGCTATTCTCTGCTCTCTTGTGACTGGGCTCCTCACCTCTGTTAACTCAGGCCCATGCATACAAACAGACCATCTAGGATGCTAGCTGATGAAACATTTTTCGCTTTTACTTGTAAATTGCCCAAAATGACAGTCAGTAGCAAACAACTTCTTATACTCGTATGACGCTGTATTGCCTTATATTGTCGCTTTTTGCGTTCGTTAGCATTGTTTGCTACATCGTCTAAGGGAAAAATTCTAGTGCATTATCAACTGCAATTTTTCCTGGGTTTTAAGTAGGTTTGGATGAAAATATGGATACCGTCCAACTCTTATGTGAAACCTGAAACTAATTTCTCATTGTTGTTTTCTCCCTCTAGAGTAACTTCCTGCAGCCCTTGGTCTCCCTGCCGGTCCCCAAGCCAGGCAGTAAGACGGGCCATGGTCCCAGGGCTTTGGGCTTGCCGTGGCTGAGGCTGGTTCTGAGTATGTCCTTTGGGGAGGACGGCCGGCTGAGTATCCTGAGGCTGACTGGAGCCCTGGACCTCCTTGCCGACCTGGCCGCCACGCATCGTCACCGTCACCACCGTCATGTCACGGCAGCGGACAACGCCCTCCTTATCCTCCACAACGTCTGCTTCAGCTCCGCTAACAAGCCCAAAGTGCTGGCCAATGGTAAGGATGCACTCATTTCCCAAAGTAAGGACTTAAAATAAGGATCCCATGGTCTTTTCAGCGCAAACAGGCTTGACTTGTCTCTAACTGAATCTTTCTTTGGGGGAGATGGAGTATGTTGTCTGTCTTTTCTGCACTTTTCATGCCTTTATATGTTCAAGCCTTAAATATATTGTCGCTAAGAGTACAACTTGGCAGAGTGTCTTTGAAGCTACACTGTTCTTGTTTCCCGTGGTTAGCTTCATGCTCTGTGCATGTTTGCTTGTTGGTGGTTGTTCTAGTTTTAACAGAAGCTGACCAAGGTGTTACATCCGTTCTTGCTAAACCCTGTCCTAAGTACCCCTTTTACAGAATCTAAATGTGCCCATATGTGTGTGATTAAGTAGTCATGAATAATACTGCATGTCCAGATATTTTGTATTGAATGACAGTTGTTCTCCAGATAAGGTTATGAAGGTACTGGTGTCCTGTCTGGAGAGTAAAGAGGCTGAAGTCTGTGCTTTAGGAGCCTCAGCACTATGGGCCCTGCTCCACAACTACCAAAAGGTAGGTGTGTGTGTGCACGTCATTTTGTAATGCTTGATATACCTACATTTCTGATTTGGAGTAATACATTTCTGATTTGGATTTAAGGTGCTGACTATCAGCTTTAACTTGAGGGTATTTTTATTTATATCAAATGAACCATTCAGAAATGTCTCCATTTTAGGGTATTTTGGCAGGTTACCATTATGTACAATAAAATAGACATTGTTTTTTTGTTCTTGGACATACATTTGTGCTCATAAGTTTGCATACCCTGGCAGACATTGTGAACTTTTGGCATTGATTTTGAAAATATGACTGATCAAGCAAAAAAACTGGCTTTTATTTAAGGATAGTGATCATATGAAGCCATTTATTATCACATAGTTGTTTGGCTCCTTTTTAAATCATAATGATAACAGAAATCACCCGAATGGCCCAGATCAAAAGTTTACATGCCCTTGAATGCTTGGCCTTGTTACAGACACACAAGGTGACACACACAGGTGAAAATGGCGATTAAATGTGAATTTCCCACACCTGTGGCTATTTAAATTGCAATTAGTGTCTGTGTATGAATAGTCAATGAGTTTGTTAGCTCTCAGGTGGATGCACTGAGCAGGCTAGATACTGAGCCATGGGGAGCAGAAAAGAACTGTGAAAAGACCTACATAACAAGGTAATGGAACTTAATGAAGATGGAAAAGGATATCCAAAAAAAGAATATCCAAAGCCTTGCAAATGCCAGTCAGTACTGTTCAATCACTTATTAAAAAGTGGAAAATTTGGGGATCTCTTGTTACTAAGCCAAGATCAAGTAGACCAAGAAAGATTTCAGCCAAAACTGCCAGAAGAATTGTTCAGGATATGCAGAAAAACCCACAGGTAACCTCACGAGAAATACAGGCTGCTCTGAAAAAAGACGGTGTAGTTGTTTCAAGGAGCACAATACGACCATACTTGGTCTTGAGCTGCATGGTCGAGTTGCCAGAAAGAAGCCTTTACTGCGTCAATGTCACAAAAAAGCCCAGTTACAATATGCCCAACAACACCTTGACACGCCTCACAGCTTCTGGCACACTGTAATTTGGAGTGACGAGACCAAAATAGAGCTTTATGTTCACAACCATAAGCACTATGTTCGGAGAGGGGTCAACAAGGCCTATAGTGAACAGAATACCATCCCCACTGTGAAGCATGGTGGTGGCTCACTGATGTTTTGGGGGTGTGTGAGCTCTAAAGGCACAGGGAATCTTGTGAAAATTGATGGCAAGATGAATGCAGCATGTTATCAGAAAATACTGGCAGACAATTTGCATTCTTCTGCATGGAAGCTGCGCATAGGACGCTCTTGGACTTCCCAGCACAACAATGACCCTAAGCACAAGGCCAAGTTGACCCTCCAGTGGTTACAGCAGATGAAGGTGAAGGTTCTGGAGTGGCCATCACAGTCTCACTCTGGGGAGATCTCAAACGTGCGGTTCATGAAAGATGACCAAAGACTTGGAGGCATTTTGCCAAGACGAATGGGCTGCTATACGACCTGCAAGAATTCGGGGACAACTATTACAAAAGACTACACGCTGTCATTGATGCTAAAGGGGGCAATATACAGTATTAAGAACTAAGGGTATGCAAACTTTTGAACAGGGGTCACTTCATTTTTTTTTGCCATGTTTTGTTTTATGATTTTGCCATTCTGTTATGACCTACAGTTGAATGTGAATTCCATAAGAAATAAAAGACGTGTTTTGCCTGCTCAGTCATGTTTTCTTTAGAAATGGTACAAATATTACCTATTCTCCAAGGGTATGCAAACTTTTGAGCACAACTGCATTCTTTGAATGCAGTGATTGCCTAAAGTCTGCAGAACAAAGACATAACCCGACACTGGTTATCTTCCCTGGTGTTGCTCTGCCAGGCCTGTACTGCTGCCATGTTCCTGCTTGTTTCTGGGGCCTTTTGCCTTCACTCTTGCCTTCAGCATGTGAACAACACACTTGGATGATTGACTTGGACTCTCAAGAAGTTTTATTTTTTGGGCATTGGTAGCTTTAGCAGTATGTTTAGAGTTAGTGCCCTGCTGCATGAGAAGTACTGTTCAATTACTTTTGAAGTATTTTGTTTAGCGAGCTGTTGACATTCTGTTGTTGCAGCCTACCAGTGGTGTACCCTCTTACATGTTTACACAAGAACAGTCTAACATGCATTTGTGATTCTTTGTTTAAGGCGAAGACCACTCTCAAGTGTCCCTCTGTCAGAATCAGGGTGGATGAAGCTTACACAGCCGCTAAGAAAGGTATGTTTCTACCCAATTTTAATGTCAGGGGCTAGTTTACACTCTGAATGTGTAAACTGAATGTGTAAACATATTATTTGTGTTATGTTGTGTGGCTTTCTCTTTTTGTCAGATGCAAAGAAGCCTGACATCACGAATGCCTACCTATTGAAGTGTCTCGAGAACTTAACTCAGCTGCTGAATAACTGACAGACCCATTGATGACATGTTACTGAATGTAGACAACTTAAAACTATTTATATTTGCAGTGAATATTTGTGTGCAAACCTGATAGACTTAATATTGTTTTTAATCTGGCCCTATTTTTTCCAGTCTGATTATTCTAACCTTTTATGAGTGATTTTTGTTTTGTTGGTTATGTACATATTGTTTACCATTGAATTGTAAATAAAAGTGAATAGGTTTGGATTTGTAAAGGTGGTGGACTTTTTATGTTTTGAAGTTCAAGACAATGCATTATTTATTTCTATTGACTGATTCTGAATGTGATGCATCATGTGGAGCATTAACAAACCTCCACAATGTATCCTAGAATACATATACTTTCCTTTCTGTCACGCCTGTGTAGGAAGTCCTATCATTTTCACAAATAACCTAAACTGGAACTGGAAACAGGAGATAACACTTGTGGTGTTTCAATGCGAATACCACATTTAACTTGAAAGACAATTGGAACTGCTGGTAAATGTGTTACAAGTGACATTTGACCCCAATGAGGATGATGTCCTTGTTTTTTTCATCTGCCTTTTTGGTGGCCTTTCCAAAACCATATCTAGTTCCACAGAACATTAACACGTTTTCACTAGGAAATTTTGCAATCATTAAATAGTACAGCACAAAATGGTAAATAGCTCTATCAGTAGTCAATTAGGAACAAGGTTTAGAATATATAGAAAAATATGTGAAAATTGGATGTTTCTTTTGGAACATTGTAAAGATGCAGTGCATCATGTCGGGTTTTGTCTACTTGGGGTTTCTGTAACTTTGGGTTTCTCTTAAGTAATCTACAAAATGCAACTACTTCTACAGCTTTGCTTTTGTATTTGTGCACTCAAATCAGATCTGTTCTTATTATTGGGAATACATTTCTGCTTCCTTATGGTCAATAAACCTGTGAACTGACCAGCTTTTGCACTGAGTATAGGTTAAAGATAAAGATGAATGAATCCTGCACAATGTTTTTTTATCTTTTAGATCAGGAATATGTATTAAATAGTTGAGTGAAATAATGTATAAAAGAAGAGTTTGTCTGCACCTTTTGATAATGGTATGTCCATGATCATAAGAAATTGTTAATCTGTTATTTTTTAAAGACCATATACAGCTCTGGAAAAAATTAAGAGACCCCTGCACCTTTTTCTTTCCTTTCCAAAAACGTTGATAAGGAAAGTTTTGAGTGAAGAACAGAAGTGTTCAATTTGCAGTGGTCTCTTAATTTTTACCCTTCTGTTCCTCACTCAAAACCTTTTTTGGAAAGGAAAGAAAAAGGTGCAGTGGTCTCTTAATTTTTTCCAGAGCTGTATATTTTGTATGATTGTGAACATGTTTACATTTTCAGGAATGTGAGAAATTTGGGTTTAATCCTAATTAATGGGGACAGAACAATAGATTATTCCCGGATTTTGTCACTAGCTAGGGATTCAATTTAGGAATCCTTCACTTGCTGGTCAGATGCTCTAACCACTAGGTTATGGTATAATATTGTTTTAATGAATGTAAATATGCCTTGAGAAGAAAGCTACGTTTTGAATACGCTCGCAGGATTGCCACCCACCACTAATTCTCCACATATTGTTTCTCTGCGCCGTAACCATGAGTTAGCCTCAAGCATCCCTCTCTGGCCCCCGTCCTAGTGACTGAAGTGTTTGTTTGCATCACATTTGGCATCCTATTTCCTATATAGTGTACTACTTTTTTCTAGGGCCTTATGTGTCAGAAGTAGTGCACTAAATAGGCAATAGGTTTTAATTTGGGATGTTGTCCTACTCTAGAGTGAGAGATAGCTAGCAGGAAGTGCAGCCTGGGTGCTACTCTCCATGCATCAATACGGCTTTCATTCTGCCTCAGAGGGCCATGATGGAGACTGTACAAAAGGACCACTGGTACTTCATGGTACTACTCGTTTTTCTCTTGATTTTCAAAGGTAAGGCAATGGCCGTTTTGTTATTTTAATTAGTAACATAGATCAGGGAAATGTAACTTATTTCTGTACTTACTGGATCATAAAGGAGAGGACTTGAAGTTGTTACTGCAGTTAGAAGTTTACTTTAGGTTTGCTCTAGTCTGTTGTTTTACATTTGGTAACATTTCAATTTGTTGCTGTTAGTCTGTAAACATGGTAGATATTTACTAAAATATATAAAGTGAATTGTCAGTATTACTATTATTTTGTTTATTGAAGACAGCGTAACATTCAGCTATAAGGATTAAAACAACAAAGACAGTTTCTATAAGTTTTCATTGCTTATATTCTTAGAAACTGTTTCCAAAAGCACCCATCACTAGCTGTTTTTTAGGAGACACAAAACAAAATAACTCATCAGAAAACACATCTTTACTTTGGACACAGTCCATATTAATGAGTGTATTTAGATGGTGTGTGGCAACTCCATATTACAATAACACAAAAATAATATTGCAACAATGTAATTACTCATACATAATGCCAATCTGTTGACAGAAAGAAGTAGGTTCTGACCTCCTGCTGGAAGAGAAGACAAGGCAGTATAAAGACCCTGGCCTTAAATATCTGGAGGGCTCTCACCCATCAGTGTTGCAAGGCTCAAATATGTATTGCTCACAGAATGAAACAGCCAATGCAGGATGTTACTGAAGAAATTGTACCACTGTTGTATTGAGAAAAGAAACAAAAATTTTGAAAAATGTAATATTGAGGTATTATCTTGTTATTGCATGGCTGGGGGTCAGATGCTCTAAAATCACAGAGGCAGTGTACAAATGGTTATGGAGTTGCATGCACAGTATGATATTCTTCAAAAAATATTTCCTTTAGGATAATTTTAGGTTTAAAAATTTTTTTTGCATTCCTTGATTTTTGCTCCATTCATCCTCCACTACATCCTGACTTGTCTTCCATGCATCACCGTAGGAATGGTATCATAATTTGAGTCTCACTACAAAATGTGGAAAATGTGACGGGATCTGAGTACTTTCTGAAGGCACTGTATCTAATATATAACAATTATGTAGTAAATGTTATTCAACACCCAATACCCTCCTGTAAAACATGTGATTTCCCCTTAACACTCAATTCTGGATTGGACTGACTAGTTTTTCAGTCTCTCACATTGCTGTGGGGTTTTTTCATGAATGGCTCATTTCAGGCTCTGCAATAAAATCTCTTACATTTAGGTCTGGTGTGCTTTTGAGTTATTCGAATGCAGACATCAGTGGCATCGTTAGGCCTGGGCGTGCGGGCCTGTAGCCCAGGATCTCAAATTGACTAAAAAAAAATATCGTAAAAAATAGCCCCTGATCTATTCATCTATAATTCCGATTGTGCATTATGACATTGTAGACGTGTAGGCTGTTAGCATGTACATCAAAATTTTTCTCATGTACTTTCAAAACCCTGTACTTTCTGTCCGGGGGGGGGGGGGTTTGCAGTAGTTGTGCTTCAGATTTATCTTACGGTAGTCAGACTTTCTTTTTTACAAAGCAGAATTTGTGGTTCCTTCAATGATTTGTCTTTCAGTTACCTATGCGGTAAGGCATCTATTACACAATATATGCGTCACTTCTTACTCATATCTGTATATTGAAAAATGTCCTTTCTGTCAGGTGCTCCCAGGTGCATTTGGCAAAATGTACCTTAGCATACTTTTGAACCATATAAACTGTTATATCTGGTGAAAAAAAAGAGCTGCTGAGCCCATGCCCATTTTTGATTTCATGAGAGAAATTTGTCTTTCTCAAAAACGTGTCATAGATGTTGACCCCCTTGCATTTAGTACTTTATGCACCCTTCCCTTTGCCAAGATAACAGAACTGAATCTTACATAATTTCTGTTAAGAACATATAAAAAGGGCTCTGAGACCATTCATGCATGAAGAATCTCTCTGGGTTCTTCAGAGTTCTTGGTCCTCGCTTGTGGATTCTCTTCTTCAGCTCACCTTTTCAATATGGTTTAGGTCTGAGGCCTGCACAAACTTGACTCTATGGTCAGATAAAAATGTTTTTGTTGATTTGGAGGATGCTTTGGATCATTGTACTGCTGGAACATCCAATGATGACCCAGTTTTAGCCTCCTTGTAGAGGCAAATTTTGGTCTAAATTATCCTAGAACTTGACAGATGAAGCCATCCTAACCAGTTTTCAAGAGACTATTGAAGGAAAACAGCACCACGACATCACAAATCAACCACCATATTTACCATTGAGGAGTAGGTTATTTTCTGCAAGACCATCTCTAGTTTGTGGCCAAAAAGCAATTTTTTGTCTCTGACCATAAAACCAAATTCCTAAAACCCAAAATATCAGTAATTGCTGATTTTCCAGGCAGGGCTATCATAGCTCCAAGTGATTAAACTTGTTAGTAATTGCCCTAGTACTGTGGATGCCCATTTTCAGTTGTTTAGCAATTTTTTTTTTTTTTTACAGCCGTTGTGTAATTTATGAAGGACAAGCTGTTGCTTCATTTAATTTGTGTTCCTAATAACGGAAAAACCTGTTCGTATAGCTATTTCTCTACAAATAATTGGTATTTGATCACTAGTTGAGATCACTAGGCCTGATTGATGACTGACCTGTTTCATCCACAGAGGTTTGATCATCAGCTATTAACATTTCTCTTTATTTGTGTGGGCTCATATCCTAATTAGAGATACACGTCCCTGTTTTCAGTCCACTGGGTAAATGACGACTGCTCATTTCCAATTGAAGCAGTTGAGTCGGAACTCTGTGATATTGGCTCCTCTGTGCTTTTCATTCTGCTCATTCCATCGTCTCTATGGTTACCTTCGTAGGAGCAACTTAATTCAAGGGCACATTCATTTTTAACACAGTTCCGTAGCTTGTGAAACATCCTAACGCTGTCCTAATTTCTAAAAACAGTGTCCGTTCAGCAGAGCGACAGTGTTGCCACAGTGAAGCTGGAGGAGGGAATGGTCCTTCGATGTGTGTGCCCGTGGGACGGGAACCTCAGCATGGTTTCCTGGACCAAACTGATCCGGTTCGAGAAGGCACCGGTAGCCGTGTACCACCCCGAATATGGAGTGCACATTTCCCCGCCCTATCAGACGAGGATCCAGTTCCTGAAGACCACACCCATGGATGGCAGTATCACAATCAGGGACGTCAGCCTGGAGGACACAGGGCTCTACCACTGCTCCGTTCAGACCTTCCCACAAGGGTCCTGGGCCATTGACATACGAGTGGAGGTGGACACAGGAACTGTTGAGGAGGACACTGGTATGTCGAATGCCTCTTTATTTTCAGTTAGATTATGTTCTTTACACTTTGCTTACATGTACACTTCCCATTCAGTAGTTTGAGGTCACCTAGAAATGTCCTTGTTTTCAAAAGAAAAGCCAATCTTTTGTCCATTAAAATAACGTCAGGTTGTTTAGAAAAACAGTGTAGACATTGTTAATGTTGGAAATGACTGTTGTAGCTGGAAACGGCAGATTTTTTATGGAATATCTACATAGGCGTACAGAGGCCCGTTATCGGCAACCATCAGTCCTGTGTTTCAATGGCATTTTGTGTTTGCTAATCCTGGTTGATCATTTTAAAAGGCTGTGATCATTAGAAAACCCTTTTGCAATTATGTTAGCACAGTTGAAAACTGTTTTGCTGATTAAAGAAGCAATAAAACTGGCATTCTTCAGACTTGTTGCGTATCTGGAGCATCAGCAATTGTGGGTTCAATTACATGCCAGAAACAACTTTTTTCAGAAATTCGTCAGTCTATTCTTGTTTTGAGAAATGAATGCTATTCAGTGCGAGAAATTGCCAAGAAACTGAAGATCTCATACAACGCTGTGTAACACTCCCTTCACAGAACAATGCAAACTGGCTCTAACCAGAATAAAAAGAGGAGTAGGAGCCCCCGGTGAACAACTGTGCAAGAGGACAAATGCATTAGAGTGTCTAGTTTGCGAAACAGACGCCTCACAAGTCCTCAACTGGCAGCCTCATTAAATAATACCCGCAAAACACCAGTCTTAACGTCAACAGTGAAGAGGCAGTTCTGGGATGCTTCCGATCAAGTTGACGTTATTTTAATGGACAAAAAATTTGCCTTTTATTCATATACAAGGGCATTTCTAAGTGACCCTAAATATTTGAACTGTAGCGTATGTCTTGTTTACAAAGCATGCAGGCTTAATATAGTGTTTGATTAGCAAGTATCATATGGCCTTATAATGGTGGCTCTTCGTCAAACCCACCGTATTCACAGACCTACTTATTATGTAATTACAACATTCCCCATTTTTACCCTGCATTTCCTGCCTTTGTAAATTTTTTTCTTATTTTGCGTCACGGCTGGAGTTGAAAAAACTTACATCCACCTCAATGAAACTCACCCAGAGGTGATCAAAGCAGACACTGAACTGACCGCAGAGAGGAGCGAGAACCTCACCATCAGCTGCATCCACCAGCACAATGGAAGCGTGTACCAGGTCACGCTAGAGAAGCTGGACCATGGCGGCACCAGTGGCGGGGTGATGATGGCACTATGTCAGCTGAAGGACGGAGGTCTGTTTGAAGTCAACTACACGGACCGGGGGATAGTGAACTGTTCACAACAACTGGATGCCAGTCTGCAGCTCGCTGACGTGATGGAGGAAGACGGAGGGTTATATCGATGTCGCTTCAGTACGGATGCCGGGGATCTGACCACCACCGTGCGGCTGACAGTGCCACGTCAGGGTAAGGGGTCCACGTCCAAGCAACACCTTAACCACTGTCGGCTCTGAAGTCTGCTAATTCAGTGGAAACGTGTTTGGTTGTGAGTTAATACGGAGACCTTTTGAAAAAGCTTGGGTGGATCAACATTCTTGAAGTCCGCTTTGAAAGCACTATGTTTCCGTGGTAGTGATGATGTTCAAGACCAAGGTGTAGGTTTGACACAGTGTAGTGCACTGTATACATACACAAGCAGCTGCCTCTGGTTACAATAACTTTGATCCAATTCACATGCTCTGTCTGTAAAACAGGATGTGGTGAAGGCTGTTGGTGGTTTGGTACACTTACTAAACTGCTCTGTGTTAGGGGGCTTGCGGGGCTGCATTAGAACCATGGTTCTCGAACCTCTACGGTCGATGGATCCCTTTTCACAGGAAATTCACAATCATGGATCCCCGTTATACAAACCCAACACAATGTGTGTTTAAATGTTCATGATCAGCAGGTCAAAAAATGCAGGTGGGCTGTGGACAGGGACTACATTAATCATCAGACAGAGTCTAGATCTGACAGGACTCATCAGACATGGTAGTCCTGTGGAATGGTTCTAGGGCTCAGTTTGGCCTCAGATCCAGCAGGATATCAGATAACAAGACTGGACAGCAGACAGGAAAGTCTCACACTACACTCTTGGCATAGACTGTGGCAATGTAATTACATAAATGTGTGCGGGGGTGCAGTTAATCCACCCACTTTGCCAAGCATTTCCCCAGACCACCGAAGGGACACCTACAGAAAGCCAAGCACCCTGAGATAAACCAGTGTATTATAGTCTTACACCCTCTAAACTTATTCTATGCATCTGTTGGCCAAAATCCATTTAATCTGTTTTTCTGATGTTGGTGGGGTAAGAAAGAAGTTTTAGAAACAACTGGTTTGAAACGATAGTTTGTTTTTAACAGTTTTACCCTCTTTCTAAATTTGAAAACACATTGATAAAATACTCCCACTAACAGGATATTGATATGGTGTCTAGAGAGAAATCCTGACTCTGCTGCCCGCTCCTTTTAGTATTACTGTTCATTATTTTCCTACTATTATATTTTTGATGGAAGCTGCACTTCTGTGGTCTAGGGGGATCCAGTGGTCAAAACCACTTCTTCCAGTACACATACACTGCACTCATTTAGCTAAATATCTTATTGATCCATTTTGTTTTTGTTTTTAAGCATTACATGAATAGTATGATGGTGCACTGATTAGTTTAACACTATTCCTCTTAAACCACAACTCCAAAGGAATTGCCTGTGACAATTACGTTTTAACTCATGGTTCAGAAAACGCAGTATAACATTATCTTTTCATCAATGTGCAATTGTCTCCCTCGATTCAGTTACCTTAAGCCTATCTGTGAATCTGCTCTATATTACTGGAGCAGCTGGAGTCTTACTGCTGCTGTCTTCCATCTCACTGGTACTGGTTCTGTGGAAGAGGTAAGTAGAACTCGCACGGCTATTATCACTTGTCTCATCCTAGGAGATGAACTTCTAAACATTAAGTGGACACACTACTAGGTGAATACTTGAATAGAGGAAGGCCCCTTTTACCTAGTGATGGTTGGCAATTGTCTTCTGCCAAAGTGAAACTTTAGTCGGTTAGGCAATCTGCTGTACATGATCAATACGAAAGTTACACACATTCTTAGTTGTAAAATACCTCTCAAAGACAAACCATTACTCATCCACAGTTCGAAGGAAGTAGGCTGCCGGAGGTAGGTGCTCATTTGTTAGGGAATAAAGTTTGCTGTCAGATTCCATTTCCTCCAACCCTCCATCGCAACCCCCTCCACCCACGCAGCATATGTCTGAAGGGAGAGCCACTGCTCACACTGAGTTTAACTCAGAGAATGCACTTTTATTTTGCTGTCTTCGAGAGAAGGTTAAAGTGAAGGTGCTATAACTCACTCATAAAAATACACAGTCCTTCTTCTTACAATTATGGATGCACGCTTCTGGACCAAAATAACCAGCTCTCTAATCCATTTGTCTTTCGGTCTGACTCTTCAGAAAGAAGAGGATAGAGAAGTACGGACTGAAACTGCATCCAGCTCAGAGACGGGTAAAAATACAACATCACTTGTAATTTCCTAATCGTGTCGACATTATCAGGCCCACCATTCATCATCCTCGTTTCCACCAATCAGCCTTTTTCATAATGTGGAACATATCTAACATATGGTATCTCTAACCTTTAATGTCTTTGTAGTCTTGCAATGAATACGAGAACGTTCCTGTGTATGAGAGGATGAGGAAGGGTACCAACCAAGGAAGAGATAGACCAGTGTACGCCAACATACGCACTGTGCATCCTCCCGCTAAGCAAAAGCGATAGGGAGCAGTGCTGTTACATACACCTCCCCACTCCACTCATCACGACAGTCAACCTCTTACGGCGGCGAAAAACAAAACTGTCGGACAAAAACCGTCCCTACATGTAAAATGTATCCCTGGCACACTTTTGAATAGTTTGTCACTAACCAACCCACGGCACATTTTGTTTTGGTGCAATGCATTGTTGAAGTGTTTACATGCAGAAATGTAATGTAACAGTACGTCCGCTCCTGAAGCAAACGGTTAAGCGCTTCCTAATCACCCTCCCGTTTCCATGCTAATGACTTTCATAACCAGTCACCATGTTTCATCCTCAGAAAAGGCCGGAGGTTCTTGTTGCTATGTACATTGTGTCCTGTTGATTTGATTGAGTAATTGCACTGATGCCAATTCAAAGAAATAATAATAACCAGATGAAACATTGTACTGTGTATTTAGGCGTTGTGGAAATGTTCTGTCTCATACTAGTCATATAATCAATATCTATACTGTGATTAGGAATTATTCTGACCATGCTGCACAAAATGCTATTCTTTTTATAGCAGAGGACAACATTGAGGTCTTGGGAATAAAAGATGGTTTAGGCTCTGGAAGAAGACAAAGAAGGAGAAAAAGAATGGACAATGCACATTTGGAATACAGGGTTTTAGTCTTGTTCATTTATTGTCCTTACTTAACTGGATCAGTACACTAGGTGCTGATATTAAACATTTCACTGTGACCTCATGTGGACTTAATAAAAGCTATTATATTGTAATAAGTTGGTCTTTTCTACTGCTGTTGTTATGCCAGGATTTTATCAAAGGCACATTTTAGATGAGTGCATTGCACTTGACAGGTCATTTATGCTTGAGCTACTGTAACATCTGCTGCCTTTACCATGAACAGGATTTTTAATACATTCAGATAGAAGATTGGCCTTTCAAGAGTCTACAATGCACCTTTGATTAAATCCTGACCTGGTCACTTTATCACTGACTGGTTATGCAATAGCATTTAGCCGTGTTGCATGTTAGGTCAATAGGACAAGAAATGCATTATGCTTGTAACTGTGACAATGAAATAACTTCATACCTTGACAGAATGTACATTCAATTTATTCTCTTTCCTCATCAAAAAAAAACATATCCAATTAATGAGTCAGGTAATTCTACACTGTGTTTTTAAAGTGCTATAAACCAATACTACAACAAAGTAACCAAACACCAGCATTTACCATAGCGTATGACAATTTAAACCAACAACAAACTGTGGTTGAGGTAACAGGAACATAATGTGTAGTTTGTATTAAGTGTAGTGACATTCAAGAGTAACAACATCTGTGGAAGGGAAAGGCGCTTCTGGTCCTGGCTGTGCTGTTTGTACCAGCCAGGTAAGTGTCCTCATCTGATGTCGCGGGTCTCATTACTCTGTGATTAGCCAAGGTCGGCAACCAGTTGCTTTTCAGCTCTACAGGACCAGAGATGCCTAGCCCAGGACTGCTGTGTACTCCTACATTATATTCAAACAAGATGTGGTTGACATAACTGGACATAGGATTTAAGGTGGAAAATGGCATTATGGACGTCAAAATGAAAAAACCTGGAACTACTTTCTCTGTCGTATAAATACTCAAAACTACCTGGAATTACCTTTTCCCTTTACAGTTGTCTAAAATTGTCAAGACAGATGAATTACACCAGAGAGGTGTACAGTATTACGTTTTACACAGTTATCATTGTATTACATGGAAACTGAGGACCTATTCTAGAAGGACACTTTCTTTGTTCATTCAACCCATGTTTAGGTTAAACTGATTCATCTAGTGTGTTAATTAAGCTAACAGCAAATGATGTGAAACGGTAATATCTAAATACAGGACATTAATGGATATTTTATTCTGTGCCTTGGACGTTTCTGGGATTATATATAAACATACCTACCTCTATAAAAAGGTAGATCAAACTGACAAATAATTCAAACAACAAAGAGGCTTAATTTTAAGTGCTTCAACTGACATTCTCATCTGTATACCTCAATAAACTGATTGTCTTTTCTTGTCAAAATAGCCTTTTTTGATAATTTGTGTTTTGATAATCTGTGAATGTAGCAAGAATTCCAGAAATACTCAAAATAATGTCTTGCTCCAGACATGAGCTGACAGAGGGTGTAGATGTGCTAGAACTCATCACCAAACATGACAGACAGGGCCCCAGAGACATAGCCCATGGGTTCTGGTACTGCACTGACACACTGCAGTCTGCATGCTTCCGAAGGCACTTGGCTGAGGCTCCCGAGGACAGGGCGAAAGGACTGGGAAACATCAGTAGTCAGACCGAACAGAAGCCGAACAAACAGCTGGTTCGCGAGGGTAAGCCTCAGATAGTGGCCATTAGTCAGTTTGCCTTATATTATAGCCAAAAGGTGGTACATTTTCTAATATTTAAATTGTATACATTTTGTCATGCTTTGGGGAGCTTGGGGATACTTTTGAACAAGTGAACCATTTTCAAATGGACTGACATGATACTCTGGTTAATCTAAAATACCAGTGGACATTACATGAATATTACTCAGTAGGTGTCAGAACATCAGTGTGGGGAAATGAAATCATAAAAAGAGACGTTGCTTCTGAAATGTATGGGTGTCACAGTAAAAGAAAACAAGTACATTTAACCAACAAGGGACTTTCCAGTGAACCCAAGAACTCAGAAACACTATGACAAATACGGTATGCCTCATTTGAAAAACTACAAGAAGAATCATTTTTGGTGCATTTGTTTTAGTCTATGTTGTCTCACAACAGGTACAAAAAAGTATAGAATAATAACCCTTTCAGAAGTATATGTACCACTCTACAATTAACACTATTTTCATAATTTATTAACATACAATATATTATACATGTTCCTATACATATTTCTACAGCTTTTCTAAAGTGTTGGAATGTCCAGTTTTGACATGTATGTGCTTGTCATTGGAGCTTCCCCTGCCTGCAGTTTGAGTCATAGCCACTGGAGGGGGATAGAGCCTCTTCCTGGTCCTGTCCTGTCTGTTCGGAGAGGAAGCTGGGGAAGGTCTGTGCTCGGGGGATCAGGGTCATCGTCAAGCTAGTACCTGCAAAGAAAGGAAGGGGTCAGGAAGAGTACAGTCTACATTGCTTAACCCTACATGGTATGCCAGTGTGGCTATTGAAAGAGTGTGGTTTGTTTCACCAAAGCACAGGAGGTCTCATTGTTTCTGTTGAAAACGTAACTTCCAAAACAACAAGCTATTTCTCAACCCCAGAAAAATAACAAGAACTGTTTTTCCTTTATTCAAATGATTTCTCCAAATGGCCTCAGACTTGCTGTTATCAGATATCTGTGGAGATGTCTGTGGAAACAATTGTAAATTAATTATTTTGGGGAGAGTGAAGGGGGGATGACAGGGACTCCGGCCATTAATAATGGATAGGAGACTGTGATTCTAGGAGCTGTGTGGAAGATGAGGATACAACTCAGAGGACTGCTGATTGGGTGTTGCTGACCAGGGAGGAAATCGCCAATCAATATTTCATGAGGTCCAGAACTCTCTAGACTCTATGCTGTAATCAACTGTACCTACACAACACACTATCTCAGACACCTCTGGACTTTGAATAACAAAATCATCCAATCTAATAGACAAAGCGAGTCAATTATGAATCAATGCACGTCAGGGTTGGGGGAAAATAACTTTAGGGGAAGTAAAGTCTTGAGATTAAAACAGGAACAGAACTCTTGCATTGGAAATTATCGGTTAAGAAGGTGTGTCCATTTTAATATCAGACAATTTCTTTCTTCATTCATCAACCTAGCATGAACCCTCCAGTGTGCCTCTGGCTAGATCCAATCCGGATGGCTTTGTCTGTGTAGTCAGTGGTGTCTCTTCAGTGTGGTGCCAGGCTAGCAGTGCCATCGTCCCGTGGACCCCCAAGTTGCTGTCTGCCAACTACTCCTCCACATATACCACACTCCAGTCACCTTGGCAGGCGCTGTCAAACCACAGTTAGCATGGCATTAGAGCAGGGGCAGACAGAGCAAGGGAGAGCAGGATCGTTTGATTAAATGGCATTGGGAAGAGAGAGATACCAATTTGAGTGGGGAAGCCAATCACAGCAGTAGGCCTTAGACAGAACAGGTGAAGACACACTTATTATACTGCACTGGAAAATATCCATTCCCAAGAAAACAGAAGCAGAATTAACGTATCTTCCCCCATGTTCACGGTACATACCTATCAGCACTTTGCAGGTCACTGAAACTGTAACAGTGGAAAGAGCCACACGTCTCTTTTTGTGTCCTTATTAGATTTTTGAAACAGCCGGTGCATAGCCATCCACACCTCTCTCTTCTATCTCTGCCAAGACAGTCCCTTTCTCTGGCCACTGTAATACAGGATGGAGATACAGTCTGGCGCATAGCGAGAACTCACAACCCATTTGATCATCTGAGCCATGAATATGTTGCTGGGAGGGACCGGACCCCTGTGGAGAGCCAAGCTCTGGGTGCAGATCCACTGTGTGGAGCGTGGCAGATTGTGAACCACGGTGGAAACACACACACACGAGCGCGCGCACACAGGGGCCATGGACTGTGGCAAATCACCCCCTCCCCTGTTCTACCCCACCCTGTGAGAAACAGACAGTGATTTGTCAGAGCCTTCTCATTAAGTGGGAAGGTCATGTCATCCTATCTGGCCCGGTGGCAGCTGATGGGCTGGTGCAGAGGAAGGACAGGGGACATATACACAGAAATGTGCCCCATACACGCATACGCGCGCGCACACACCCACACACACACACACACACACACACACACACTGTACCTCCTAATCCACAGCTGGCCTCCTAGCCACACCACTGCCTCAGACACACATTGGGACAATGTGTTGACAGCTACTAGATACCTTTCCAAAAGACAATACTGCTATGAGACTAACAAGTCTAGTGTGTCTCCTTAAATGAATATAGTGGACCCTGGTGCGGGGTTGGTGCGGACAGGCGGATAATTGTTGAACACTGGGTTTTAGAGAGGGAGAGGGAATTACACTCAAAAAACAATGTTCAAAGGCTATTCATTTTACTGAAGAAAATTACACCAATACACTGCAAATACATTGATTTTCTCTCTGAACGTGGATGTTTAGTGCTGTTTTAACATAAAGAGATTTGATTCAAACTAAACTTGATTACTTTGTGTAGAAACAATCAGCTAGCTAACGTTGCTAGCCACTTAAAGGTTGCCTACACATTCTTAACACGTTCGCATTGCTCCGTTTCTTGGTACCTGCATTTCATTGTACTGTACTTGTACTGTTCAATGACAATAAAGTTGAATCTAATCTAATCATCTAAAGCCACTTATATGTACATGTATGTCCCCTCCAGGATGCCGAAGTGCACTGAGCATGGAGTAGAAGAGACCGTCCTGGGGATTTATGTGAACGGAGCAGAGGGAGCAGATCCTGCAGATGTGTGGTGTTGGAAGGAGTCAAAGTTCTTCAGGACCTTGGTAACATACCGTTTCCTGCAGCAATGTTGTTCGGGTTCATTTATGCGTTGAATCTGAGCTACCCCCCTGGGCTCACATACACCTTTGAAATCATCCAAAAACTCTTCTTTGAGCTGAATGCCAATCAGCTATCTCAGAAAGCACAAGCGCTGAAGATCAAGCTCCTCAGTGAACGAGACGAAGCAACAATTGCAACAATAAAGGAAAGTGCATTGGACAGTTTTTTTGTTTCATTTTTTTTTTTTGTGGGGGGGGTACTTTTTTGGTGTGAAAATAACAAGAGGAGGAGGTAGGGGTGAATGTGAGAGAGATGGTGGGAGAGGAAGGGATCAGGAGCCAAACAGACTGCCTTAACACCTTCGACTGTCAGTCTTTGGACTTACAGGTGCACATTCCCCACATCTGTAGAGCTTTAATGACAAATACCCCCAGAGGTAGGATAAAAGTGACCAACCTGTGTAATAACGCCCTGTTGGTGTGGTGTTTTAGAGGCATTACATGTTATTGCATTATTCAGTACCGCAATTTTGAGTCTGTCATGATCGTTATTCTCCTTCTCTTCATTTACACACCTAAAGAAGAATATCAAAGAATCTTTGCATCTGACATTATTTCAAGCAAAATGTCTGGCAGGCCTTTTTTCATTTTTGTTATGAATGTATATTTAGTTTTTCCACATCTATTAACATCTTTTAAGTTAAAAAAAATGCTTTTGTATAATGCATTTTTGTTTATTTTTAAGATTTAAGGACTTGCCGTGTTGTCTGAAGTGTTTCGGATTTTAAAGGTATGTTTTCCCCAAAATACAGCTTTTGTGCTTCTATTACATTTGTCCTCTTGACTTCTGACTAGAACCACAAACACGTTTGAAAATTGAGTATCTAAAACATTGGGGTGTGTGTGTATATATATATATATATGTATATATAAATATCAAGTGAAACAGAAGATTTATTTTCAGAGAACATGATAAAAAATTACAAAAAGTAAAAGTGTGCACTCTTGCTTTTATTTAGTTAAACTTGATTTGGTTATGTATTCACAACATAGGGTGTTCATGTTGTTCCAAAAATATTGTTTGTTCAAAAACATGATACGAATAAGTTGAATAAGTCGACTGAATGCTAAATAACTAATTGAAGAGTACACTACTGTTTTTATTAGGTTGAACTTGATTTGGTTGTGTGTTCACAACAAAAGGTGTTCATGTTGTTCCAAAAAGATTTTTTCAAGTTCAACGAACTTAAACCTATTGTGCGCAACCACTGTCCAGAATTCAAGTAAGTTCATCTAAAGAATTATTTTTTGAGTCTGTGTATGTTGGGCAGGGAAAAGAAGAGCAGGGAAAGAGAAAGAAGGATGGACAGAGGAAGGAGTGTGGGGAAGACAGCAAAAGACATGAGTGAAGAGAGAAGACAAAAAGCTAAAATGCATGAAATGACATGAACTGAAAAAAAACATGCACAATCAGTGCTTGTATTCTCTTTTCCATTAACTGTGGTGGCAGAGATGAGTAAGACAACTGTATCAGAAGTCAAATACATTTGTTGAATTTAAATAAATGAATGTGCAATACATATTTTAAATATATGTAACCAAAAGAATGCCTATCCCTGAGTGGTGGTAATTCAACCGTTTTTGACAGTCGTTGGGGTGTTTTTCTCTTGACTCTTGAAACTTTTTTAAGTGCACTCATTATTTCTATGCATCAGCAATCTCTTGGTGGAAAACAGAATACCATACTCCTCCTTTCTCTAAGGCTGAATCAGCATACTATTAAAAAGAAAAGCTAAAGCGTTTCGTGAAGATGTAAAAAGCCAGTAATTTCATCTTATGCTTATTAGAAAGACTTTTACACAGAGCGGATACATAGCTTATCTCTTTTGATAAAGGATCAGTTTATGTACATATTTACATATTCAGTGTTACTTACTGTATATGGGCAATTATTTCATATATATTCTCATTAAAGACACCTATATGGGTAGCACAGGATAATATACAAACAGAAATGCAAGTGTGTTTTTAACAGAAAAACTACTGTAATAAAACAAACACCAGGAGATAAATATCCCCCCCTCACCAAATCCAAACCAGCATGCCCCTCTCCCAAGTAGGAGCCCCTTCATCCCTCCTCATCCCAAAAGTAATTCTTCCCAAGAATTTTACTGTGCTTAATTGTTATCTTTTTTTCAGAACACCAGGATAGGCTTTGACTGTAAGACAATAATTGTTGTTGGGGCTTGGGTAAAACGCTTAGGGCTTCTGATGTTGATTAAAGTAAATTTGCGTCATCTGGGGCCTCTACAATTTTCAAGTGCATCGCAAAGATTCCAGACCAACAGTGCCAGAGGTTAGGGCACAGGGAATAGCTATAAGTGCCCTCTGTGGTGTGACATTTGTCACATAGAGGGGAGATGTCTGGGAAGATCCTATGTAGTTTGATTTTAGCATTTAAATCATCTGTGTAGAGTTTTTAATTGTATAACCATGTCTGGAGTTGATTGTACAGGTATGGACATTCAGTCTATCAGGGCTGTCCGCTAAGGCGATTTTGGTGCCTAATTCCATCTTCTATTGTGATCCAGTGGCCTCTGTTGAGGCCACTGTCATGTATTTGTATGTAATCTGTGAATGTCTGAATAAATTGATTCTTGAGAGAATACAGAATTCCCTAAGTGCAAAAGAGGCAACGGTTCGTTTTATGTCCAGATGGTATGGATCCCGCAGGTCCCTCCATGAAGTATTGTTAAGAGGAAGAGGTTCCCACTAATAGAAGCAGAAACGACATTGACCTACAGTAAGGTCGAAGTGTCAGCCATGGCTTTCTTGACTCTAATGTTGTGTAGTGAGTGGATGTAACTTATTGGTAGATGTGATTGTTATTGTTGTTGTGTAGTGAGTGGATGTAACTTATTGGTAGATGTGATTGGTATTGTTGTTGTGTAGTGAGTGGATGTAACTTATTGGTAGATGTGATTGTTATTGTTGTTGTGTAGTGAGTGGATGTAACTTATTGGTAGATGTGATTGTTATTGTTGTGTAGTGAGTGGATGTAACTTATTGGTAGATGTGATTGTTATTGTTGTTGTGTAGTGAGTGGATGTAACTTATTGGTAGATGTGATTGTTATTGTTGTTGTGTAGTGAGTGGATGTAACTTATTGGTAGATGTGATTGTTATTTAATATTGTCTAAATTAGCATAGGCAGGAATCATTTCCTTTGAAATAATTTTGTCCACACATTTGAAAAACACAACTAACATAAGAATGGCATTTTTGAGTACATGCAAAAAAAGGGTGCCAAAAGAGTTGTCTGTCGTTCTTGGGGAACCCTTTGCTTAACCCTTTTTTCTATCCACATAGAACGATTCTGGGTCTGAAATCGAACAGATACTAAATCATATCCTCTACTACTGATCACAAATTCAACATCTATCATCTGTTCGGACAGCAGACCATTTATTTGTCATATGAGGTAACAACTAGTAAAACATATAAACTATTAAGTTAGTGTATAATTTCAAACTACTTACATTATGCCACCATCTAAAAGTTATGGTAAAAGCTTTCCAGCCAGCTGTGTTCATGGTAAAAAATGTGCTATAATTCTCAGTTCTCTGATCTCTGTGCTTGGGGCTACAACCAAATGGAACAATGTATGCAACATATTTCATCCACCAACTACGGATGATAGTGCATTTATCTGCAATAAAATACAAATACAAATAAAAATAAACAATGCCATTTTAGGTTTGTAGTTATATGAGAAGAACTGAATCCATTTGAAAGGTAAAACATATATTGAAGTGTCTGTAGCCTAATAATAGTCAGTAGGACACCATGTACAACCCTGTTTCCAAAGTTGGGACACTGCATAAATTGCAAATAAAAACAGAATGCAATGATGTGCAAACCATTTATCCCTGTATTAAACTGAAAATGATGCAAAGACAACAAATGAAATGTTGAAACTGAGAGATGTTATTGTTTTTGGAAAAATACGTGCCCATTTTGAAATTGATGCCAGCAACACATTTCAAAAAAGTTGTGATGGGCATGTTTACCACTGTGTTTATCACCTCTTCTTTTAACAACACTCTGTAAATGTTTGGGAACTGAGGAGACCAATTGCTGTAGTTTTGAAAGTGAAATGTTTTCCCATTCAAGCTTGATATAGGATTTCAGCTGCTCAACAGTTTGGGGTCTCCTTTGTCATATTTTTCGTTTCATAATGCGGCAAATGTTTTCAATGGGTGACTGCAGGCAGGTCAGTTTAGCACCCAGACTCTTTACTACAGAGCCATGCTGTTGTAATACGTGCAGAATGTGGTTTGGCATTGTTTTGCTGAAATAAGCAAGGCCTTCCCTGAAAAAGACATCGTCTGGATGGCAGCATATGTTTCTCCAAATCCTGTATATAATGTTCAGCATTAATGATGCCTTCACATATGTGCAAGTCACCCATGCCATGTGCACTAATGCACCCCCATGCCATCACGGATGCTGGCTTTTGCACTGTGCGCTGATAACAAACCAGATGGTCTCTCTCCTCTTTAGTCTGGAGGACGTGGCGTCCATGATTCCCAAAAATAATTTCAAATTTTGATTTGTCAGACCACAGGACAGTTTTCCACTTCGCCCAAGTTCATCTTAAATGATCTCGGGCTCAGAGAATGCGGTGTTTCTGGATCTTCTTTACATATGGTTTCTTCTTTGCATGGTAGAGTTTACACATGCATTTGTGGTGTTCCTGAGCCCATGCAGTGATTTCCACTACAGAATCCTGTCTGTTTTAAATGGGGTGCCATCTGAGGGCCTGAAGGTCATGGCTGTCCAGTATGGGTTTCGGCCTTGTCCCTTGCGTCCACAGATTTCTCTGGATTCTCTGAATCTTTTAATTATATTATGTACTGTAGATGATGAGATCCCCAAACTCTTTGCAATGTTACGTTGAGAAACGCTACTCTTAAATTGTTGCACTATTTGCCCGTGCAGTCTTCCACAGAGTGGTGAACCCCTCCCCATCCTCACTTCTGACAGACTCATCCTCTCTGGGATGCTGTTTTTATACCCAATCATGTTACTGACCAGTTGCCAATTGACCTAATTAGTTGTGAGATGTTCCAGCAGGTTTAGTTTTTTTAGCAATACACAATTTTTCCAGTCTTTTGTTGCCTTTGTCCCAAATCTTTAAACATGTTGCTGGCATCAAATTCAAAGTAGGCATATATATTTCAAGAAACAAAAAAATATCTCAGTTTCAACATTTGATGCTGTCTTTGCTCTATTGAATATAGTGTTAAAATGATTTGCACATCATTGCATTCTGTTTTTATTCACATTTTATGCAGCATCCCAAGGTTTTTGGAAAAGGGGTTGTAATATACCGGCTATAACAAACACTGAGCGTGTTGCTATATACCTTAAACAGTGGTGGACATATCGGAAGAAAGAATAGACAATTCCCTCAGGCCTCACACCATCAAGGGTGTCGTGAACTGGGCAAAGTAAAATGTTATTCTAATAGTAATAAAAAAAAGAATTAACCAGAACAGACAGCACATATATATCAGAAGTAAAAATACAGCCCATTGCTGTGCTTATCTAGACACTATAATCTGTTGAGAGGAGACCTACAAGAGATTCTAATGAAATGAAGCATTCAAATAACCAGGCTTTTTGCATAATTATTCAAATGACATTTTCACTGCAGTTTACACTTACATATAAAAAATGTAGGCAAGATAATGAATGTCCCTTAACAAGATCAATAGGCAAGCTGCATTTCTCGTCTTCAGTGTGTTATCATTCACAACAGGCCCGAGCAGGTAATTTGTGAACAACACGTAGACATGTAAAGGGTTGAATGAATACACAAATAAAGTTGAGCCTTGCCTATACCCATTTAATTTGCAAGAAAATCTAACTTTTCTTTGAAGTCTAACATTTCAGCCCAAGTGACAAAGTATAATCGAAACAAGTAATTGTTTTCTGGTTTACTAATTGAAAGTGAAAATAATAAATAAATAAACACAGAGAAGCAGGAATGCTCAATGGGATAAGAACCCGTGTTGTTTAATTATTACAGGGGACTTGTGGGTATTTAAACACAAGCCAACCACTCAGCCAGTTAAATGTCCTGATTGCAGATTCATCACGGCACAGTGACACAGAGTGCTAGCCTAACCCTCTTAGCTCCACTCACACCCAAATCAGTATTAATATACTGTAGTAACTCTGATGCAGTAATATTTCTTTAATACAGATTAATCCCAGTTTAAGTGACCCACAGTGACCTTTTAAGGTCCACATGTTTTATTGAACATTTCACACCTCAACTTACACCCATCTAAGACATATTGAAGATGAGATCACAAAAAGTAGACTTGGGCATTTCTAGATCACATATCCATAAACAATTAGCAAATTCCTTCCACTCGCAAACACTTAAAGCACAGCGATATAGCCCTGTTTAAACCAAAATCATGGCATTTTATTCAAATTATGTTGTTCCATTCATAATGTTCTTTATAGGATATATTTTTTATATATTGCAATCTGACCTCATGTACATAGTTTCTTACTCTAAAAGTAGTCTGTGGGCCAAGAGAACGCTACAGTTTTCTTGAAAAAGTCACTATAAAATTCAGGTATATTCAGACATGACTAATTACTCGAAATAATATGAGTTTCTTATACTTTTCTGTAACATGGCGTATGGAGTTGATGTCAGGTAATTAGGATATGTTTAAAAATATAATAATAAAGAATGCCTCCATTACTTTGATTTATTTTTACCTACCTTGATTGATTTTCTTACTAGCAGTTTGACTATCAATCAGCCATTAATTTGCTACTGAAATCAATAGTAACCATACTTGAAATGGCTATTATATACCTGTATTATTAATACATCCGTATTCATTTTCATTACATTACTTCCTCATGTTTTTACATCTTAATGTTTTCTTATTACATCTCTGTGCTTTGTTATTATATCTATATCTCATGTTGTTACATGTCTTGTATATAGATTTGCTCCACTTACTCAAGTTTCTATAGAACTTCCATTTTTCCAACCTGGGTGTGAGGCACTTTCTGGACTTCAGCATAGGAGGATGATTCAAAGAGTGTTACTGCTTTCTGCTCTACCGGGTGTCCTGTTCGTAAGTCAGCTCAATAAAGACTGCAACACTGAGGAAAGTACGTCTAAGTGTGTGTGTGTGTGTGTGTGTGTGTGTGTGTGTGCGTGCACCTTGTGGGCAAGCATACACATGTGCACACCTACCTTGTTTACACAGTGTGTAATATAAATATTTGATATATCCCATGTGGCAGATTCTCTACAACTGAAAGAGGCTGAGTCTATGTCTAATGACAAGCTGTTGGAAACACTCTCTGGAAAGTATTGTGAGACTAGGATCACGACTGAACAAGGCCAGATGGACTGTTGCAGTGATGAACCCAGAAATAAATAAAAGAGTCGCAGTGCCCGCACTAAGAAATAAAGAAGAGGATGATTTAGGAAATTCTGTGGCTTTCCTAATGACGAACAAACTTCCCAAGAGCAGGGGAGAGAAAACGTGTTTGGAAGAATTACCTCATTGTTTCTATATGTCCAAATGACTGCATGACGGCAATGCAATGTATATGGCTTTATACATTACAACCCATTTAGTAATGTTTTTCAACTGTGAGCAGAGGTACTCTACTCAACTAATCAACACATTCAGTGGTTGGTATGAAATAACAGATTGACGTAGGTGTTGTGGATTATTCAGGTGTTAAACCAGTCCTGTTGATCTACAGGGGAATAGAACGTGTGTGCTCCAGTCTGTGTGCGCGTGTGTGTGTGTGAGTGTGTGGGAGGGGGGCCCGTGTGTGCGCATGTTGTTTGCAGAGGATATTTGTTGTTGCGCTGTCTAGCTGAGAGTACCTTGGTAACTGTAGATGTCACCCACGCTGTTCTGCCGCGTGATGTGATGCCAGTAGGCACTGCGAGGCAGGGAGATGGACTTGCTTAATTTTGTCTGGTTGGAGTGAGTCTGAAACGGAGACAACAACGACATCGTCAGCATGTGGGCTGCATCCCAAATGACACTACTTTCCATATAATGTACCACCCAGGCTCTGGTGAAAAGTAGTGAACTACGTAGGGAATAGGGTCAAACTTGGCAGTTATCTCTGGGGATATTCCGTCTAGGGAAGGAAAAGTAGAAGGACCAGGCCTAGGCATTAGGCCAATGGGTGGCTCCTGCATGTCCAGGCCTAAAGGCACGCAGTAAAAATCCACAACATTTTATCAATACCGTAATACGAAATAAGTTACTGAAGTGTGTTTAACGCTACAGTTACTGTACTTTTAGCCTTCCCCTTTACGCCAAGTATTTGGAACTGTTCCCAAATGGAGGAAGGCCAGAATCCCTGCCATATGCTGAGGTCTCTACAACCCCAGCCGGCCACATGGAAATACACACAAATGACGAGAGGGAGGTGAACCCAGGCCATATCCACAGGGAGTGTGTGTGTGTGTGTGTGTGTGTGTGTGTGTATGTATGTGTGCATGTGTGCGTGCGCCTGAGCGTGTGTGGACGCGTGCGCGAAGATGCCAGTGTGCGTGACCCGTTTATGTATTTGAACCGTGTAGGCATGTGTGACGCGTGTCGCTGTCTTGGTGTTACCTGTGAGCTCTTCTTTAACTCCTCCATCATCTTTTCGTGCTGCTGAGCGATGGATAGGGTGGCTGAGTGAACTCTCTGGTAAATCATCTCTCCTTCCCTGGTCTGGAACGTGAACAGACCCTCCCCCGTATCACACATCCTAAAGACAGAGACAAAGGGATGAAGAAAGATGGGGAGAAAGTGATAGGAAGATGAGGGGGGGGGGTTAAAGACAGGCATGGCGTACGGGGACAGACAGTTATGATAGACACAGAGCGACAAACCGTTCACACGGGTCAGAGTACACAGAGAATAGACAGACGCAGGGAGGGAGCAGGTACGATCAATGGATCCGCTGCTCCGGGGTGGGGGGGGGACACGACACATGGACAGGCCGGGATGTTTAAAGCTCTTCAAACTTGGAAAAAGTGTAGATTTTTCCACAAAGTAACTTTTTGTGTTTGTGTGTGTAGGACTCGTGAGGCCAGTTTTCCTCTCCGGTTGACAAACCAGTTCAAGTTCCAGCAAAGATAAGTAGGACACCTATGAAGCAGAAATGTGAATGCGACCTTCTGTTTCTGACTCATAGGTGAACGTCGTCGCTTCTCACACACTCCCTTTATACACGCGGACAGTCACAATTGCATGGCGCACACACACACACACACACACACACACACACCTTCCTGACTCGAAGGTGAACCAGGTAGAGTCTCGTCCGTATCTCCTTAGTGAGTTGAGAGGCCACATGACCAGTTTGACGCGAGCGTTATGGATATCCCACAGGTAGATGTTCTCATGGGTGATCTGCATGGTACACTCGCCGTAGATGTCCAGGTTAGGTGTGGGCATCAGGTACACATTGAAACGCTCTGGAACAAAACCAACACACAGAGAAATGAAGCGCCAACTTTACAAACAGATCAAACTTTTGAACAAGGTCACAGTTTATTTTTGACATTTGGACATTTAACTATTCATGTACTCCGTTTTGTCTGTTTGAATCAGTTTTCAAGCTTTTTACATTTTAACCGAAGACTGTCTCCGCAACTGTCCATTACTCCACTAAGTCTCCACTACTACAAAACCCATTTTAGAAATGTATCTATAACCCCACAGCCCCTCCCTGACCTCGCTTGCCTTGAACTAATACTTGCAATCTTTATTATATTGCCCTTCCTTCTAGCACTGACTTATTTGATAACCATCATTGAGTATGGTTTAGTAATTATTACTGGGTTAAATGTAAGTTGCTTTGGATATGAACATACCGGAGTAAATGACTAGAATGTAAATGTGAAATGTAAGTCAGTGTTCTTGAATTACACATAAAAAAGGTCCCGCAGAAATCATCAGAGGCTTATATCAGGGGTGGTAGGGAGAATGCAATGACAGACTGTATAAGAAGACTCAACTGTTAGACAGATGCCATTAATGTACTGAGTGGGCTTGTAAAGTAGAACAATGGTTTCCAACTCGGGGTACCCAGCCCTACAGGGGTTCGCAGGGAACTGCCAGGAGGTCCACAGAAATGAATAAAAACTACCAAAATGGTTTTGTTATACAGTAGGCCTTCCCTGTGTTATATGATTCATGTTTCTCTTTCTCTCCAACCCATCACCACTGACAATCATATTTTATTTAATAAAGTAATTTTTTAAATCAGATTTTGTGACAGATGTCACTTTCCCCTGTTGTTTCAAGTGATGGATGATGTGCTAGTTTGTTATTCTTGTTTCGGCAAAACCATGGGTGAATGCTATTTTGTTCGCTTGCTTAATGCTGGCTTCAACTTAGCTTTTCATATAAACTATTCAAGTACAATATAATTCCTATTTTTGGTTGCTTTGTCATTTTAAAAACATAATTCAACAGCATCTCAAATGTCAAAATTAGCGAATGGTTATTCCTATTGCTTCAGTCACATAGGTTTTACTAATAATATACTTATTACAGCAACATACAGTAGAATGGTTTTAAAATCATCCAATCTATTAATTATTCTGACATCTTTTTAATGTATTAACAAGTTTAATGCCCTTTGCATAATGGCAATGGGAAGGTCAACAAAAATGAATTGTTCTTCAAATTGGTAAGGCATTTTTAAAACTTATTTTACATACTGTGCGAGGGGAGTTTTTATGTCTATATTAGGCTAATAACAACATACAATTTTGTTCCTCAAATGCAAAAATTAAGTCCTTGAAAGAGCTTGACATTCCAATGTCTTCATGAACCCTGTGTTATTTACTAATGTACAGTAAATGGGCTACACAAAAATAGTGAGAATGGGAATAAAAACACTAGGGGTCATTGGCCATGGACTTAATTTCAAGGACCACCAAATATGCTAAGTTTGAAAACCCTGCAGTAGGCTAAACTTCATTCTCATTTTAAAACCCTACAATAGGCAACATTCCATCCTCATTTTAAAACCCTGCAGTAGGCTACTCTCCATCCTCATGTTAAAACCCTACAGTACGTTACACTGCATCCTCATTTTAAAACCCTGCAGTAGGCTACCCCATCCTCATTTTAAAACACCAGAGTAAGCTACTCTTGATCCTCATTTTAAAACCCTGCAGTAGGCTACACTTCATCCTCATTTTAAAACCCTACAGTATGTTACACTGCATCCTCATTTTAAAACCATGCAGTAGGCTAAACTCCATCCTCATTTTAAAACACCAGAGTAAGCTACTCTTGATCCTCATTTTAAAACCCTGCAGAAGGCTACACTTCATCCTCATTTTAAAACCCTGCAGTAGGTTAAACTCCATCCTCATTTTAAAACACCAGAGTAAGCTACTCTTGATGCTCATTTTAAAACCCTGCAGTAGGCTACACTTCATCCTCATTTTAAAACCCTGCAGTAGGTTACACTTCATCCTCATTTCATCCTGCAGTAGGCTACACTTCATCCTCATTTTAAAACCATGCAGTAGGTTACACTTCATCCTCATTTTAAAACCCTGCAGTAGGTTACACTTCATTTTCATTTTAAAACCCTGCAGTAGGCTACACTTCATCCTCATTTTAAAACCATGCAGTAGGCTACACTTCATTCTCATTTTAAAACCCTGCAGTAGGTTACATTTCATCCTCATTTTAAAACCCTGCAGTAG